>CAUYRT010011399.1:0-13530 GCA_963574885.1 Lepilemur ruficaudatus
CAATTAATTTCTTTCTATTTTTAGTAGAGACGGGGTCTCGCTCTTGCTCAGGCTGGTTTCAAACTCCTGATCTTGAGCGACCCGCCCACCTCGGCCTCCCAGAGTGCTAGTAAAGGACTTTAATTTAGCTCCGTTAGAACCTGCCCCTTCTCATTAGCTCAGAAACCTGGGCTGTTCTCCATGCCAAAAGGCCCGGGGGCCAGGATGAATGAGAAGTCCAGGGCCGTGGCCAGAAGGCAGGAGAGAGAGGACACGTCTAGCCCTTTGCTTGGAGCCATTTCCCAACATCCATTATTCCCTTGCAATTTTCCCAACTTAATGCCAGCTAGTGGACTTGCCTGCTGTATTCTTGGTTACTGCCTAGAAGAATGCCAGCTATTCTTACTGTACACATTTTTCCATCTGGCCCTGGCTCTGCCATTCCTCACATCCCCTCACATTCTGTAAACATCATGGCAGAAATAAAAGGGAGCAGAGCTATAGAGGTGCAACTCCCTCAGAAGAAAGAAGCAAAGGCCCTTCTCCAGCTAGCAGCCTGTGTCACCTTCCTGAGGAAGGGCTGAGCAGAAGCAGCTGGGCTGTTTCCCCAGGTGAACCCAAGGTACATGACTTCCATGAGCTGTTCCTTGAAGAAGAAAGAAAACATACAGTGGCAAAGGCTTCATATAACACAGCCCCTCATACACGGTCTCTATGTGTGTTTGCACATAACAGGCTCTGAGAAGTTCCTGCTTTAAAGAGATCTGGTTAATTTTAACACATTTCCCTATCACTGAACTGCAGAAATAACTTCAGATTCCACAGATCTGGTGTCCCAAGTAACTAACGGACCCTCCAGGCTTCCACTTTACAGTGAGAGTGCTGCCAGCAACGAGTCAGGATGGTTCTGATCACCCTCTACCAGCCCGTCTCTGCCTTTCCAGTCCTTTCATGGTCCTGTGCCGCCCTACAAGGCAACAGCGGAGCACACCACACAGAGTCGGGAACCAATTAGGGCCATGTGGATGGAGCAAGGCTTAGGCTGGGGGCCCAGACAGGGAGCACTTGGGGATCTGTGCTGCTGCTGCTGCCTGCTCAGAGTGAAGAGGGTCAGAATGACAGAGTGCTGGTTTGTGTCCTGCAGATGAAAGCTGGCCTGGGGGTCAACATCATTGGACTGGTGATAGTAATGGTGGCCATCAACACCTGGGGAATTAGCCTCTTCCACCTGGACACTTATCCTGAGTGGGCGAAGGTCAGTAACATCACTGATCAGGCCTAACACGAGTGCACAAACTGGCCTGACTAAGGCGCTGCTGGTACCCAGCAGAGTCTGAAACACAGGCAAAGAAAACTACCAGGAGCACACGACACCAGAACCATGCCCACGGGCATTCTCCCTGCCAGAAGATTCCACCGTCTACAAGTGACATGCAGAAATCCTCCAACAACCATAAACACATGCTTGGCTCTTAGTGTCTTCTTCCCTGCTTTCCTTCCGTAGCACCACAGCTCAAAAAACCAAAAAAAAAAAAAAAAAAAAAAAAAAAAACCAAAAAAAAAATTGTTCTTGCTTCCTTGTATCTATCCTTTCCAATCAATTCTTTCTGAAGACAGGAAAAGAGGAAAGTCTGTCTTAGTTGTCCCTCAGAGGCTAAGCCTCACAAACCAGCCTCACTAGGTTTTATGTTATTCTTATTACCTTCTTAGGAGTTGAAGGAGATACCTAAATCATCCTACCTATGCAGGCAGTGAAACCAGCGACATCTCTTTTGGGAGAGAACTTCACCTGGAACTTGAGACCTAATGTCAGCTCCTTTCTCCTAAGTGTTTCTATCCTAAGTTCTCTCTATAAAAAGGCAATTCTTAGTAGGTCTTCTTTGTGGCAATCAGTACTCTTTCATCACTACTTTGATTCCCTTTTAAGCATCTCTCTTCGATGGCTCCCTTTACCTTGGCACCAAATTCCTGTAGAGAGGTAGTGTTCCCCTTCAGAAAGAGGCTGGTTTTGTTCTCTTTGTCACAGGAAAGGGAAGTAGAGAAAGAAGACACATTGAGATTAGCATCTCTGTCTCTACCCAACACTAACCACAGATACCACTGCCTTGGTTAAGTGTTGGGAGAGAACACTTTCATACCTGTCTTATTAGGGAGGCCAAAACTATAATTAAGACCACAGTACTATTATTGGTATTAGATTGGCTTGTTTCTGGATTTAATGAGTAGTTTGTTCCTGAGAAAACAAAGTACCAGGTAGTACCCAAAGGTCCAAACACATCAGTCACTTCCTACATGTCAATGAGCCCCCTTGCAGGAAGAAGAGATGTCTCATGAACTCCCCCAGCAACTTCTACAATGTAGTAAGCTGTAACTGCTCAATAAATGGTTCCCATGAAAAAAACCAGTTCTGGAAATCGAGGCCTCCTTCTTCCTCTTGAAGACCATGACATTTTCTCCATGACAGATGTCCTTGCTACATGACTGGCTATAGTTCTCAATCCCTCAAGTCTGCTGGAAATTACGTATTTCTGACTTCTACCATCAGTTGCTTACTAAATACATCATAATGGAAAAGGAGTCCTCCATAGTTACTGTGCTGTTTTAACTGATAAGTTATTATTGATAGCATGTGTGGTTTTCCCACAATTTATCTATAAAATCACTCCCTTAGCTTACCAAGTGTCCGTGAGTTGTAAAGTTTCTTTTGGAGCAAAGGAAACTACCACACTTGCATGCTCTAACCATGGAATGTGCTTGACCAGGGTGAACTGGAAATATTAGTGTTTCCACTCTGTCAGTTAGCTTAGACTAAATTATTTGGCCAATATAATAGTGAAGACCTCCATGAACCCACATAAAATATTAGGTACACTCCAGCTGATTTGATGGAGCCAACATCTCTAAGGTCATTTTGCTTTAAGATGTTCAAAAGAATCGGGATGTCAGGGCAGCCAAATCATCATATTTCTGACCCATTACAGAACTCAGACAATAAGACAAAAGTGCAGATAATAAGAACCTGGGAGTAAAACAAGTAAAAAGAGAAAGAAAAGTTGATTTAGAATTAAGCGGACTTAGAACTACTGGCCACTGCTCAGCTATTTGAGAACCTGACTCACTCCTAGAGGGAAAGCTGTGCCAGCTCCCCAGCAGCAGTTGCTGCCAGGTGCTCCAAGCAGCTCATGTGTTCAATGAGGCGTTTTAGAAAGTGCATTTATTTCAGTCTGGTCTACTGACTGTGCTCAAGGACTGCACTGTTCTCCCCCAAACCAGAGAGTCAAGCCAAACAAGACTGCCCATCTCAGTGACAGGAAATGGCAGATGTGATTAATAATTTCTTGTCATCTATATCACTCCACTGTTAGGTAATGACTTCTAGTGCTCCTTAGTTGTCTTGTGTCTCCTGAAAATATAACTTGATTTTTATCTTCTAATATTTCACTAATGATGAAACTGAGAGCCTAAGTCACTTAGTTGCGTCTTATTCTCAAATCAATTATCAAATGTGCTTAGTCGAAATTGCCTTTGAAATTCCCTAAGTCTTCCATAAAGTTCATGATATACTATCTTTTACATTAGCATTTACATGTCACAAAGACTCACGTGCCATCTTTTAAAAAATTAAAAAAAAAATACTTAGTATTCCCCCAATGTCAAAATAGATCCCTGTTTCTTCAGCTAAACACCAAGTGAAGCAGCTGGCTTCACATCTGGGGACAACATTGTTTGAAAACGTTATCTCTAGACACTAGAATCACTCTCAGTATAGCAAGATGCTCAAACTACTACAACACAAAGGGAACCGAGACCACCTGAGTGAGTACACAGGTAGCTCAGTCTGGGGCTGCCCTCACTGAATAAATGCTGAGCACGAAGGCATGCACATTTATGTGGCACCTTTTTCGTTCCAGTGCCGTGCGACTGTGTATGTAAGATGATGCAACTGCACTGCAGCTTTCATAAGGTCCTGCCACCAAGGCAGTGATTCAAGCAGGCCCGGGACCCAGGTTCTGCAACACCCCACCCTGGGAATTTCCACCAAGTCTCACGGTTCTCAGTCGTTTTCTTTCCCAATGCCTTGCAAAACATACCATATGTTATGTCTTCAGTACTTGACTATGTTGCAACCAGATTTAGGAAAGGTGTAAACTGAACATTTGAAAATCTAAGTGTCACAAACTCCCTATTAAAACCAGGCAAGACCTCAAAATATTTTCCTTCACCACCTTATTCCTTGCCACAAGGCAAGGCCCTAATAGTCAGTAGGGAAAAAAGAACTCATTCATCTGTGTAAGGAATGGAAATGCTATGTGCAAAACCCAAGACTGGAAGTTTAAGAAAAACCTCATTTGCTCCAGTACAGTATACAGTATTCCTTCAGGAGGAATAACTCAGAAAAGGTATTAAAAACGTGGGCAACCTCAGGAAAAGAAACAAACACTAGCATAGTGTCTAGGGAGTGAACTGCTTAGTGGAAATGAAAACATTATATGCGTGTACATAGGCTCTATGAAACATGTACAGACAACTAGAAAAACCACACAGCTTACATACAGTCACATAAGTGAAGACTGAGTAAATGAGTCAGAAAAAGAGAAATAAAACTGTTCCTTTAAATCAGAAGTAACTGGTGTTACTTATAACTGGTGTTACATATGACACCAAATCAGAAGAGAAGTCTAAAGCATAACTTCGGTAACTTCATTTCATAAAATTCAACCCCTTTTGATGATTTTAAACAACGTTTTTTCTCTCCCTTTGTGGTTTGTGGTTTAGTTTAGGGATAAACTTTTCAAGTTCAACGTATTAACTTGTCGGCATCCATTGTAAAGTCTTATATTTCACATGTCAGAGTAATCTGCACTAGTATTTTGAGCAACCCTCCCTTTATGGTCAGGTGTGGCAAAAAGTTTTCTTAAATCACAGTAACAGTTTTTAAAGGGAAAAGAAAGGCTGGGCATTATAGTTCACACCTGTAATCCCAGCACTTTCGGAGGCCAAGGCAGGAGGATTGCTTCAGCCCAGGAGTTCAAGACCAGCATACCCCATCACTACAAAAAATTTTTTTAAAAAAATTAGCTAGGAGGCTGGGCGCGGTGGCTCACACCTGTAATCCTAGCACTCTGGGAGGCCAAGGCGGGAGGATCGCTCCAGGTCAGGAGTTCGAAACCAGCCTGAGCAAGAGCGAGATCCCGTCTCTACTAAAAATAGAAAGGAATTAATTGGCCAACTAAAAATATATAGAAAAAATAAGCCGGGCATGGTGGCACATGCCTGTAGTCCCAGCTACTCGGGAGGCTGAGGCAGGAGGATTGCTTGAGCCCAGGAGTTGGAGGCTGCTGTGAGCTAGGCTGACGCCATGGCACTCTAGCCCAGGCAACAGAGTGAGACTCTGTCTTTAAAAAAAAAAAAAAAAAAAAATTAGCTAGGCATTTATACCTAGAGGCACATGCTAAGGAAAAAAAAAATTAGCCAGGCATGATGGTGCATACCCATAGTACCCACAGTCCCAGCTACTCGGGAGGTTGAGATGGGAGGATTGCTTGAGCCCAGATCTAGGTCGCAGTGAGCTATGTTAGTGCCAATGCACTCCAGCCTGTGTGACAACAAAACTGTCTCAGAAAAAAAAAAAAAAGCATGTCTTGTGGTGTTTCTTCCCATCGCTCCATTGACCTGTGCAGCAAGAGTTCCTATAAAACTCCCGGGGAAAGAGTAACTCTCAGTGCCACAGACCCCATCCACAGCACAAACTTTCAACTACACCTTAAAACCTATGATAGTTCCAGGTTTCTCCAACATGTATCTCAGTGAAGATAATCTTGCCTGAGAACTCTGAGCTTCTTTTCACTGCTGCAATAACATAAAACTAGGAGAGGGCATCTGAATGGTGAATGCGAAATCAACTTGTATTCACTGTGTAGCAGTTTACGTGGTGAAGGTCTTAAGAACAGATCTGCTGGATGGCTCCCACAGGTAGAAATGGTCCTATCAGCAAGGTTATGTATCACTCCTGAGAGAAGCCCTAAGTCCAAATGAACCTCATTTACAAGGCATAATAAAAAGAGACCTAATCTTCTAACACCTAAGTGAACTTCATCCCCAAGGCAGCCACTCTGGGAGATCACACACACAGTGACAATGCTGTCAAGGTTGATCACAAAGTATCCCTCTTTTGAAAACAGCTTTCCAGACTTCTAGCATTTTGAATACCCTCATGGTAAACCTTTACTCTTTGAGGCTCTAGTTCATTCTGCTAACAATTCGGTCACTCAGGATCAAATCTTGTGAGCCAGGTTAGGTATGATCTAGGTGGACACTGTAAATTTTCATTAATATTAAAGAGAATGACCACAGAATAATGTCAAATTTTGCATGGTTCATAAACTGGTTCCAAAAGTGATTGCAGAACTGGCCAAAAAAGCAGCATGTTTGAGCCAATATCTACTATTTATTGGACAATTTGCAAAGCATTGTGTAACACATCACATACATTATCTCAGTTATTTCTAAGAAAACCCTATGAGGTAGGTATTATGTCCACATATTACAGATAATGCAAGAGTTTCAGAAAGAGTAAGTTGCTTGCCCATGATCACACTGCTGGGGAAAAGTCAAACCATAATTTGATCCTAATCTGTCTCAACCACAATGACAACTTTGACAGGGATAAAATGTATCTCCATGTATGAGAGATCCATGTGTTCAAAGAGATACAGAATCACTTTATCACATACAGAAAAGAATCAGTGTCACCACTGTCTACAAAAAGGTGCTCTAATTCTTCCAGTTTGTTGATTCTGAACAGGCCATGTCTTCAGAAATGGCATTATCAGTGAAGCTGCCCAACAAGCCCTCTGAAACAAAACACCTAATAAAATGGGTATTGATCTATATATAGTTAGTGCAAATTACACTTTGAGGACTTTATCTTATAGCTGCATTTGGCATAGACATGTATAATAATATTGAGTTCAAGGTTATCACTGCAATAGCAAAAGAACAACCTAAACATTCACCAGTAGCAGATTGAATTATGGTATATCTACTCAATACAATCTTATGCAGCCAAAAATGGAACGAGGTTCCTTGTTCCTTACATACTGATATGGAATGATCTCCATTAAAAAAAAGAAAAGGAAAAGGGCAGACCTCTGTGTATAGTTTCTTACCATTTGTGTTAAAAAAAAAAAAAAAAAAAAAAAACCAACCCACACACACATGTGTTTGTTTAGGCACAGACTCTTTCTCAAAAGTACATAGGAAAGTGGTAACAGTGACCACCTAAGGAACTAGGAGCCAGAGAACAAGGGTGGAAGAGGCTCTTTATACAAAATCATTTTGTATCTTAACCCACGGGAAAAGTTACCTATTCAAATTTTATTAATTTTTTAAAAATGGGGTTAATTAACCTTGCAATTTGTCAAATGGGTAATTTCTGACTGCAGGAAAAAAAGCAAGCATTAATTGGGGAGAGAAGCAGAAATTCTTTTTTTTGTTGTTGCCAAGAGCCTCAAACACATAGGTGTAAGCCATCCTCCTGCCTCAGTCTCCCAAGTAGCTGGGACTACAGGCGTGCACCATGCCCAGCTAGAAATTTTTCTTCCTGAGATACTGATTTCACTATACATTTGGGCTATACTTTTCTTATGAGAATCACTATAAAGTTATAATGTAAATACATTTTTTAATGTGAAAAGGCATAAAATTTTCTTTATAGACAACTTCTCACTTTTCCAACATATAACGTCAAATGTACCTGTAATCCCAAGTATAATTCTTTTGAGGAAAAAGAGTTAGATCAATACATTATTAAGGAAAAACATGCATACTCAATAGACTGCTACTGGGAAAAAGACTTATTTTGCATATATTTAAATTCCCCAGTTCCTGACAAGATTCTCAGACTATAGTTTCTCAGTTAATCAATAGCAAATTAATTTATCGGTTAAATCAGTAACTATGGAGCTGCCCAACAACAGTATAAAATAAATTGATACTTTGCCAGAAACTGGCTTCTAGATATTAATTTTAATTACTTTGGAACAACATAATTTAGTACCAAATGTTTAACAAGCACCCATTATAATGGCTAAACTGTGAAATCAGTATTATTTGTACCTGATCAGCTATATAAAACTCATCAACTTTTCTTCTGACAAAAGGTAGTAGAATAGAAATCTCAAAGAATAAGGAAGAGACTACTCATTAAAGGTCATGTTTACTAATCGAGCACCGTAATTCCAGTCCTAGAATGTCCCATGTAGCTGGAAGGAGGATGTGGGAAGAGGTGAGGATGTTGGGCATGTAAGGGTAGTTTCTTAACCTGGGGCCCCATTTCTGCTCTACGGTAACACGGGTCTAGCAAAGAAGAAAATCACAAGGCTGGAGATGAAAACAAAGGCTTTTGGTTCGGAAGGTGAAGGAGGCCTTCAAGAGCAGGAGACTCAGTGTATCCAGAAGGCAGTCCTGGAGTCGGCCTCATGAACTTGGGGGTTTCTTCTTGGCATCCAAGTCCTTTTTTATTTCTTCAAATTTTTTAGCCAGGTTTGGTATCTTTAAAAGAAAAAAAATTATAATTTTGCATCTACCTAATCAATATTCTTTTAACTTCTCTTCCTCCAAAGATAAATGGTTTTAGAAGTTTCATTTTCTTCTGAAAGAGATGTACTAAATAGTATTTCTTAGCCTCATAACTGCATACAAAATATATTAGAAGTTGTACGATAAGTATGCTCCCTCTCTGAAAGCCAGATTCCAACTTCTACTTTTATATTACCCACTCAATCCAGTGCCAAGTTGTACACATAAACAATAAATCTGATATAAATTAATAAAGCCCCTGCCTAGCAACTGATATGACTGAAGCAAAGGTTGACAAAAGGAATTTCCTTTGTCATAACTAAATGCTTTACTACAAAACAAAACAAAAGTGAATACCATGTTTCCCTTGTTTGTCTTTCTAAAACACCATTCCAGGATCCCCATTCATGGGCAGTTGTACCACCTGGTTTTCAATTTCCCGCTACATAAGGTGAGATTAATACAAAACTCCCCACTTCACAAAACTCTGTCCTCCTTAAATGTGCTATATTACATAGATACATCTCCAAAATTCTCAGTTATTTCCACTACTAGCTAGGGAGGCTGTAAAGATTATCCAATTAAACTTTACATTCTCACTTATCACATGATTGTCCACAGAACTTTTTTTTTGAGACAGATTCTCATTCTGTCAACCTGGGAAGAGGGCTGTGGTGTCAGCCTAGCTCGCAGCAACCTCAAACTCCTGGGCTCAAGCAATCTTCCTGCCTTAGCCTCCCAAATAGCTGGGACTACAGGCACCTGCCACCACGCCAGGCTAATTTTCTCTATTTTTAGTAGAGAAGGGGTCTCACTCTTGTTCAGGTTGGTCTTGAGCTCCTGAGCTCACGCGATCCTCCTGCCTCGGCCCCCCAGAGTGCTAGGATTACAGGTGTGAGCCACCACGCCCGGCCTTCTATAGACTTTTAAGAACCCAACTTATATTACTCTAAGCTAATAAGCACAGCTTAGGATCATCTAGAGAACACCTAAACTGATGGGATTTTGCCCTCTTGTGGTGATATGGAGGACAGACACTTCTGTGAGTTGGGTTATTTTTTCAAACAATGGAAAACCTTTCTACAATATTCAGTACTTTTTCCTCAGACCTACAGACCTCATATATGCTGGAAGGTACACCTTACCTCAATAAAAAAAGTCACTCTAAAAGAGTTACACGGAATCAAGGAGGTCGTGGATACGGCCACTTACGTCATAGTTCTGAGCCAGATACATTCCAACCACGTTGCCCAGAGTAAATCCAAGCTGAAAGAATAGAACAGGAAGAGTTATGCTGCATAGCGAGTCCTGTGCCAGTCTGATGCCAAACCAAAATACATAGACAATATCTTCTTCCTAAGGAGCTCAGGGAAGTTAGAAGACCCTGGTGTCCACTCTAGGACTATGTACAATGTGAGATTCACGTTTTTCTCCTATAAACACAGAATTACCCTCCCAAAAGGTTAAAGAGCATAAAAAAGTAATAGCAAATGGTGGCACTGAAAAAAATCTACCCTAAACTCTCCTTATCTCCTCACAATCCCCATAAATACTCGACCATAAGTTCTAGAAACCCAAGCCAAAGTTCAGATTTTTGTTATTGAATGCTGTAACTGTTTTTTGTCTTTTTTTGGTTATGGGTATTGTTATTCCTCTCTAAACCAAATAACCATATTTCAAAAGAAGAACTTGAGGCCCCCTTGGATGGGAAGGGACTTGTCCCAGGTCATTCACAACTTACATTAGATACCCATTCAAAAACCGAAATACATGATGACAGAAAAGAATAGGGAACTCTGACATACCACTGAGAGTACACACAGCACAGCACTCTGCCATGGGTAAAGTCTAATAGGCAGGACACTTAAGGTCTACCAAAAACACAGCTCTAACTCAGTGACAACAGAGACAGGCATGATTTTTAGAGAACTATAAATGTTTCTCCCATTAGTGACTATTTTTCTGAACAAAAACTATTTCATGAAAATTTAGAGTACTCCTTACCTATCAAAAGGACTAAAGTTCCTTAGCTTTGAGTTTTAATGATGATAACTCCCTATTTTACTCCTAAATAAGAGCCTCCAACTGAAACCTAATTTCTAATTTTATAAATTCAAACTGGCATCTACTTTTTTTCATCATTTTGTTTAATCAGTGTTGCTCCTATTTAATCAACATGCAGCAAAGAGGTTAAAATAGAAAAACAAAGTATGGCACTTAACACCATCAATCACACATGGCATGGTCAAACCTTATCTTCAAGTTGGAGGTGCAGATGGGGGAACGCTATACAGCTGGGTCCTTACTAAGCTGTAAGCTTACTAAGCTTGAAACACCAAAAGCATAATTTAAATTGGTTTGTTGTTAACAAATTAAGAAACTTAATAAAAGACACTATCTAGTCTCTAATCATACACCATTTTCTGATCATGTGATTAATTAGATACATCTTGCAAAACCATATTTTTACCAACACAGCACCGAGAAGAATGATTTTTTTTTTTCACTCCTATGGATTGAAACCAGATAGGCAGAGGTTTTCCAAATCCAGAAAGAGTATTAAATTTGCTTAAAAGAAGAGAAAAAAAATCAAATGAAAATGTTACCTCTAACACCAAATAGAAAGAACATGGGATTGATAAAATTTCAAGAAAAATAAACCAGTTCTGGTTCCACCACTATCTAGCTGTGTGCCTTTAGGCAAGACACTTACCTCTCTGGAGGACTGCTGATTTGAGCTTCCTAATTTATAAAACATTACTTCACCTATGTAATGTTGCAGCTCCAACATTCTAAGATTCCTAGTTCTTACCATGTGTGTCTCAAAATAAATATGGCACATCTAATCTGGCTTTCAGTCTGGTAACTTCACCAGGCATCAGGGCATATGAAAAACTAGTGGTTATTTTAAAACACAAAACAAAACAAAAACCATGTGCCTCTAGACAAGTCGGATCCAATTCCAGTTTCAGAAACCTACCAGACCTACCGATGGGGTATGGTAAAATTAAATACACAATACAAGAACAAAAATGTTACTCATTAAGAGAAATGTTAGGGAAAATGCACGAAGCCAGAAAAGCATATACAGTATATTGTTCATGACATGATCAATAAGCAAGTTTAGACAGAAAAAAATTAAATCTCAAGAACATTGAGCCTGAAAAGTTAGATTGAAGCCAGATTATAGAAGGTCTGGAATGAGTCCGAAACCTCTCTGCAGGCCAAGAATGCTTAACTTCTTCCAGGCCAAGACCTGGAAGCCTCACCAGAAGCTCTGTAAGCTCACCAGAAGCCTCACCAGAAGCTGTAAGCCATCAGCATAGTATCCCCTCCACACCACATAGTCACCCCACAGTATCCCCTGCAGAGAAGACAGTGCAGAGAGAAGTTCAATGCCTTCTTGTCAAGCCTGATGCTAAGTACATTATTATCACACCATCTCTAAGAGAACCACCAGGTGACGCCCGGCCTAAAAAAGCACTAACTCTTGAAAAGAAAGCCAACTCCAAAGCAAACTAACTCTTGTCATCATGTGCTCAACCCTTCCCTAATCAAAAAGTGTACACACAATTGTGACTGTAAACATTGTACTGTAAATGCTTTGTAGTTTTCCCCCAATGGAAAAAAAAAAAAAAAGTGTACACACAGATCAGCAAATAAAGCTACAATTTTTATCTGGGGATGGCTCCTGACAATAACCCAAAGTAGTTGACAATAACTCAAAGTATCTGACAAATCTGAAATATAGCTCAAAAATGACACACCCAAGTTATGACATAGAATCTCAACTATATTTTCTGACAAGGGTTTAAGAAATCTAAAAATAATCTCATTTTATTTAGCAAATATTGCTACAACTAGCATTCAAAAAGATAAGATTAGTCCAGCCAACCCAAAAATGATTTACAGTCTGCTGTGACAAAATCTACACACTGACAAGAAAACCAAAAATTGATTATTTCATTTCTTAATGTTAGACTCAGCTAGACAAGCAGAAGACTTCTCTATTCCAAGGAGGCAGAAAAAAATTCACCCTCTTGTGTCTTAGTCTTTAAACCTGGTGTAGAGAATGTTATCAAATGTGTTTAACAATTGCTTCAAGCAATAATAAAACCCACATTCTATACATTAAAAGGAAAATTTCCTGAGGATATAACCTATATCCCTTCTACTTACCACCATAGAGAAGCACGTTTTTAAGAGGTAAGCTAGGTTTTATATTCAATAATCTTCCCTAGAGAATGAAGAAAGTAGAAAAAAAAAAAAAAAAGCTTTTAATACTTTCATTGAGCCAGTAAATGAAATAGGGACATTCATGAAAAAGTTGGCCAGTGCAGAGGTAGAACTGGTTTGCCTGTTCTCAAACAAGCTGATTCAAATATCCAAGTATTTTATGACTATCTGAGAGTAGCAATGAGGCAAAAGAGGAAGATCTAAAATTAAATAAATGAAATCAATCACAAGGTATTGACTAAATGCCTTACAGGTCCTAAAACTAAGCCATGTACTTGGAAAATGTAAGCATAAGGTATAGTGCTTCTTCCCATGGATTCTATGGTCTATTCTAGAAAGCCAAGACTAAACCACATGAAGGTGCACTGAATACAATACAGCACATCACCAATGTGCTGGTGGTCACAATTGGTCTCAATGGACCACATAGTTTAAGTGCTTTGTATTAGAAATCTACTAACATAAGGCTGGGCACGGTGGCTCATGCCTGTAATCCTAGCACACTGGGAGGCCGGGGCGGGAGGATCACTCAAAGTCAGGAGTTCGAGACCAGCCTGAGCAAGAGTGAGACCCCCATCTCTACTAAAAATAGAAAGAAATTAATTGGCCAACTAAAATATATAGAAAAAAATTAGCCGGGCATGGTGGTGCATGTTTGTAGTCCCAGCTACTCGGGAGGCTGAGGCAGAAGGATTGCTTGAGCCCAGGAGTTTGAGGTTGCTGTGAGCTAGGCTG
>CAUYRT010011400.1:0-19885 GCA_963574885.1 Lepilemur ruficaudatus
GGGGTTTTTTGATTTTTTCTTGTTAATTCTTTTGAGTTCTAGGTAGATTCTTGTTATCAGACCTTTGTCAGAGGTGTAAAGAGCAAATATTCTCTCCCATTCTGTGGGTAGTCTATTTGCTCTAGTGATAGTTTCTTTAGCAATGCAGAAGCTTTTTAATTTGATCAGGTCCCATTTGTTTATTTTTGTAGCTGCATTGATTGCTTTGGGGGTCTTCTTCAAGAATTCTTTGCCTAGACCGATGTCTGAGAGGGTCTTCCCAACATCCTCTTCTAGGATTCTTATGGTTTCCTGCCTTAGGTTTAGGTCTGTTAACCATCTTGAGTGTATTTTTGTCAGAGGTGAGAGGTAGGGATCCAGTTTCATTTTTCTGCATGTAGCTATCTAGAGATGATTTAAAGTATACAGGATGATATAATGTAGGTTATATACAAATATTATGCCACTTATATAAGGGACTTGACCATCTGTGAACACATTTTTTATACCCACGAGGGTTCTAGAATCCCCTCAGATACTGAGGGAGGACTTTATTCAGGTTATCAATAATGGATTTAGATCATGATTATCTCATAGAAGAAAACCAAAACCACTTTTTTCTAATGTGGTAAGTTTTTATAAAACAGCACTGTAGATACAATTTGAATCGTTTTAGTAGTTTTAGTAAGCAAGTCCTCAAATGACAGTCCATTCATTTGGTTTTCATATAATTATGTCAAAATGAACTCAGTTACAACCAGTGACATAAAGACCCCAACTAGACCGAGCCTGGCCTTCCACATAGGAACCTAGGACTTTATTGCAGCTCTCAGACTGAACCAGAACCCCTCCTGCAGAGCCTCGTCAGTGGGCCACTCCAGGTAGGTCTTGGTGTTCATTATCTTCCGCAGCTTACAGAAGCGCTGGGGAATGGCTTTTTTCTCCAGGGGCTCCAGAAGGATGAGAATGGCAGCATCGTCGTTCTCATCAAAGAGCCGAAAATGGGAGAAATCCAGTTCATACTTGCACCACTCACTCTTCACAAAGTTTTCAGAGAGCACAAAGACAGTTTTGTGGCTCTTTTCGATGGAGTCAATGATATTGTCAATGATCCATTTGCCAGGAATGAAGTCCCGCTTATGAAGACACAACTTGAAGGGGGGGTTGAAATTCTCCAGCTCCTGGACCATCAGGTTCTCCACCCAGTAGGAATCGTGTTCACTGTAAGAAACAAATGCATCGTAACAGATGTCCCTCCTGGGAGCCTTCCGGGGCTTCCTTTTGGCCTGGAGCCAGGCCCACATCATTTTCATGTACCACACTCCGTGGAAACGGTGGCACAGCACCCCAGTGAGCAGAACCAACAGGAAGAGGGCACAGCACATGCCAGACACCAGTGCCCCCCTGTGACACTCAGACACCGAGAGACGGACATCCTGAACCCGCTGGCCCCGCACGTGGGATGGAGAATCACACAGGTAGTTTTCTGTCCAATTGATGAAGACCGTGGCCAGTGCTTGCTGCTCCCGAGCGAAAGAGAGGAACTCACAGGAGCAAATGAAGGTGTTGCCACCAGCTTCCAAAGTTTTCAGTTTGTGAAAAGAATCAAGTTGCTCCTTAGAAAAAGAATTTATTGTATTCGTTCTGATGTTCAACACCAGTAACATGGGTAAGAAGGAGGCATCTGGTAGAGTCTTCAACTTATTTTTGGAAATATAAAGTTCTTTGAGTTGTGGCAAAATCACAGAAAATGAATTGAGTTTGTTATTGCTAACATCTAAAATTTCGAGCGTCTGAGGAATGCAATAGGTTAAATTGTGCATTCCTGTGTTGGATAAGTTCAAATATTTCATCTTTTCTGGCCACTGACAAGTTTTAGGCATAGAATGAAAATTATTCTTACTGATATCAAGGTGAGTCAGGTTTTTCAGAGTAAGCAAAATCTCTGCAGTTTTTCCCAATGATGTAAAATGATTTTGCCTTAAAATTAAAGTATGTAGAGAGGGCCACGCATTCTCACAGGCTGAATTTTCCAACTGTTCCTCTAACATCAAATTTTCATTGAGATCCAAGTATTCTAATGATTTTAAATGTTGTGAAAATAAACAAGGAACCAGAAAAACCTTACTGTTTTCTACTGTGACTCTTTTAACTCTTCCTGCAAGTGAATATAGCGCCCTCGGATCATAAAATGAATAAAAATGTAGAATACGCAATCTCCTTACAGTTAATGTTTCTACTTTACCTGGATCTTTAACTATGTCTTCATCAAATGTACCAAAATCACCTACTCCGTCAAGGCTACAGTCATCAAACTCTAAATCTAACAATTCAGAAGCGTAACTCAGAAGTTTTAGAAACTGAGCCAAACTTTCATCGGTGATTTTCACATTTCTCAATGTAAACTTTTTAATCAATGGATTTGTTTCACTGGTGGAGAGTTCTGAAAAACGGAAATTGTACAAATCAACATTTCTCAGTTCCACATATTCCACGGAACTTAAAAGATCTACAAAAATCTCCAGTAGTAAAATAGGCTCACTCATATGAAGGGTCAGCTTACTTATGTTCTGAATTGACCTCAGACTTTTTGGCTCATAACTCTGTAGAGCTGAAGCATCAATCTCAAGTTCCTGAAGGAAGGTGAGTCCAGCAAAATCCTTTCTCTGAATCTTAGTGAAGCCATTAGTATTTCCCACTCTGAGCGTTCGCAAATTTGTGAGATGAGAAAAGAGAGATGTTTCCCCGAGTGTTTTGTAAGGATTTCCCAGTAAGTTTAAGGATTCTAAGGAAGAAAGGGACCTGAACCAGGAGGATGATAAATTAGATAAGTCATTATAGGATAAGTCCAGATGTTTCAGACTGCCCAGGGAAAAAAAAGAATCTTCATCTATTGTGTTAATTTCATTGGACTTTAGCACCAGAGCCTGGAGGTTCACGCACCTCAGCAGGTCACTGTTGCCAATATAGGTGATCTTGTTGTTGGACAGGTCAAGACTTTTCACAGCTGCTGTGAGCCCCCGGGGAATGGAGTTGAAAGAGCTCGAGTGGCCGACACAGACACCAGTGGAGTCACAAGTCAGAGAAGCCTGACCAAAGGACCCTTCCTTGGAGAGGCTAATGACAGCCCCCAATGCCCACGCCATCCACAAAGCATATGGCATTGTCCAATGATTCAACCTACAAATAAAAGAGGCTCAAATGAGTGATTGCTTTTGACAGCATATCATAACTCCGATTCTTGAAAATGTTTTACAGGCATAACATATACACAGAGGAAATAACTGTGAATGGCACATATGAATGGGGATAAAAAACAAATTCCTTGGCACATCATCAACACAAGATGATGACATATATGGACATATATATACATATATGGCCACTGTGCAGTGACTTCAAAGCACAGTTACCTGGGAATATAGAGCAGGACTCAGTAAACGTGGGTTGAAAGAGTAAATGAATGAATGGAGGAATGAACAAGCAAGCAGTTTAAGAAATAGGCTGGGCTTGGCCGGGCGCGGTGGCTCACGCCTGTAATCCTAGCACTCTGGGAGGCCGAGGCGGGTGGATAGCTCAAGGTCAGGAGTTCAAGACCAGCCTGAGCAAGAGCGAGACCCCGTCTCTGCTATAAATAGAAAGAAATTAATTGGCCAACTAAAATATATAGAAAAAATTAGCCGGGCATGGTGGCGCATGCCTGTAGTCCCAGCTACTAGGGAGGCTGAGGCAGAAGGATCACTTGAGCCCAGGAGTTTGAGGTTGCTGTGAGCTAGGCTGATGCCACGGCACTCTACAGCCCAGGCAACAGTGAGACTCTGTCTCAAAAAAAAAAAAAAAAAAAAACTGTACTGATCCAGTGCAAAGATTTTTCAGGGCGCCGAGAGCGAAGGACAGTGGGGCTACGGCAAGGAGAACAGCCTGGCACAAAGGGAGAGCAGTTTAAGAGGAGAAAGTGGAAGAGGAATAAACCGGGAAACCAGTTTCCCTCTCCTCGCCAAATCCTGCAGCTAGTTCCCTGCAAAAGTTCTAAAGAGTTTCCCTTCCAGACACCAACGTTCTGGAGGAAACAAAATAAGTTCCAAATCCACCAAATCGCCCCCACTCGCCGGCAAAAAAAATGGGCAAACCAAGGACAGGAAGTTGAGGTCCTCAGCAGACGCTGGAAATACCGGATGTGACGTCACGTCACGTCCGCCCAAAACAAAATAGCTCGGCAATTTCTAGCCGCCCGGCACTTACGCCTTCAGAATTAGCAACTGGGCATGCGCCACAACTCAGTGCGCCGGCGACGTGGATTACGGCAGTGTTGAACGCGGGCGTAATGAAATAGGACTGCGCCTGCGCAAACAGAACGCGAGGGAACCTCAGCTCTTTGTGATGGCGGGCACGGGCTTGGTGGCCGGAGAAGTTGTGGTGGATGCGCTGCCGTATTTTGATCAAGGTTATGAAGCGCCTGGTGTGAGGGAAGCGGTGAGTGCGGGGTGTCTGTGTGGGTGGCCCGGCGCTCGCTGGCCTCGTACTGAAAGAAGCAGCTGACGGTTCGCCGCTTCCGCCCTGACCCTTGTTCTCGCTCTCAGGCTGCGGCGCTGGTGGAGGAGGAAACCCGCAGATACCGACCAACGAAAAACTACCTGAGCTACCTGACAGCCCCGGATTATTCTGCTTTTGAAGTAAGTGTGCTGTCTTGGGTGTGGGTGTGAACGCGGATTCCCGTGAACTTTTATTTTGAATTGAGAGCTTTACTTACGTAAAAGTCAATTTTAAATTCCAGCTTTAACCGCTGTTTGCTTAGATGTTACTTACCTGTAACAGATAAGATAGGTAAGCTTTCTGTGGGGTTCTTACTCTGAAACCCGTGAAAGGACTTTCTGAGGCTCCGCGAACTCTCTAACTTAATGCAAAAATTAATGTGTATGCTTTTTTGAGATAGGGTCCATGCGTAAATTCTCACAGGAATTCTCTCCTCTCTAAGGTCTTCCTTACAGCAAATGTCGTAGGGTTTTATGATATGCATAAGCTCAATTACCTCAGCTCTTTTAGAGCCACCGGAGAGCAGCCCTCATATCAAAGCCTGGATATTTACTAAATGCATGTAAAGACTGAATGGACAGACCATATCTAAGCATATACTATTTTAAATGTTTAATCTACAAATGCACCCAAGATACTAGTTAGGTCTAATTAGCTCAGTGAAATCTAAAATATCATTTCTAAATTATTGGATTTAGGCTGGGTGTTGTGGCTCACACTTGTAATCCTAGCACTTTGGGAGGCCAAGGTGCTAGGATCACTTGAGGTCAGGAATTCACAGCCTGTGCAATGTAGGGAGACCACTCTCTATACAAAAAATTAAAAAATTAACCAGACCTGGTGGCCCAGGCTTGTAGTCCCAGCTACTTTGGGGCAAGGGTGCTGAGGCAGGAGGATCTCTTGAGACCAGCCTGGGCAACATAGCAAGATCCTGTCTCTTGAAAATATGTGTAGTATTTGACCGGGCATGGTGGCTCAAGCCTGTAATCCTACCGCTCCGGGAGGCCAACACAGGAGGATCGTGGTGACACACACCTGTAGCCCCAGCTTCTCAGGAGGCTGAGGCAGGAAGATGACTGGAGCCCAGGAGTTTGAGGTTGCAGTGAGCTGTGATGACACCACTACACTCTAGCCTGAGCAACAGAGCAAAACCCTATCTCAAAATAATAAATTATTGGATTCAGGCATTTCAGGATGTACGTATTTGGGGTTTCCCCCATTTTATGTAATCATTTATTTATGAAAGGATTATGTTATTAAAAGGCAGTGTTTATATTGAAGTAACATGAAAAAAAGTAGGCAAAGTCTTAAAGTAGAAGAAAGTTGTTTTCCTACACTTTTTCTAAATGTTGTTACTTAATTGTAGATGTTCACCACGTTAAGAACTAAGTACAGGCCTCATGCCTATAATCCCAGCACTTTGTGAGGCCGAGGTGGAGGATCGCTTGAGGTCAGGAATTCAAGACCAGTCTGGTCAACATATGGAGAGTCCTGTGTCCACAAAAATGTTTAAAAATTAGTCAAACATACTGGTGCACACCTATAGTCCCAGATACTTGGGAGGCTGAGGTAGAAGGATCCCCAGAGCCTAGGAGTTTGAGGCTACAGTGAGCTATTTTTGTGCCACTGCATTCTAGCAAGTAGCAGAGCAAGACCGCATCTCTAATTAATTAATTAAACTATATAATTATATGTTTATTATCACCATTTTTTTACATGGGGAAACTTGTGGCTTAGAGAGGCTAATTGACCAAGACCTTAACCACTCTTCTCACTGCTTTTGAAACTATTCCTCCATTAATTCATGTAACAACTACTTATGAAAGTCTTTTCTATGCTGGATAGTAGAGAATAGGATAGGCAAGATCCATACTTTCATGTTCATTCTAGA
Source organism: Lepilemur ruficaudatus (assembly GCA_963574885.1). Taxonomy (NCBI): domain Eukaryota; kingdom Metazoa; phylum Chordata; class Mammalia; order Primates; family Lepilemuridae; genus Lepilemur; species Lepilemur ruficaudatus. The sequence continues at coordinate 6,404 of CAUYRT010011400.1, forward strand.
GTGTCGAGACAGACAAATCAGAAAATATCAGATTATTGATAAATGCTATAATGCTATAGAGAGAATTAAAGTAGTGATGTGATGGAATGACTGGGGACTACTCTAGATTGGATGGTCAAGTAAGACCTATGTAAGCTGAGATAACACTGCTTCATGAGCAGGGGAATTTTTTTTGTCTTTGTCATTGCCTGGAACAGTGCTTGGCACATAGTAGGCACCTGAGTATTTAGTGAATGCTTACTATGTGCCCAACATACCTGGAGTTTTTTCCTGGCTTAGCTCCATGAACACTGGCTTGGCCTATGTTACATACTCAAGACTACTTATACTGCTTACCTTTTTTTTTTTTTTTTTTTTTTGAGATAGGGTCTTGCTTTGATGCCTAGCCTGGAGTGCAGTGGCATGATCATAGCTCACTGCAACCTCAAACTCCTGGGCTTAAGCAGTCTCCCCCGCCTCAGCCTCCTGAGTAACTGGGACTATAGGTATGCACCACCATGCCCAGCTAGGTTTTTTTTTTTTTGGTATGGATAAGGTCTTGATATTGCCCAGGCTTTTTCTTCATTTTTGTAGTTTCTCTTACCTAATTCTTAATTATTACTCCTTGTCTGTCACTGTGCAGAACCTTCTAGCTAGAATGCCCCGGTTTTCTGTAGGAAACTAGATAACCACATTTTCTCAGGCTTATGTGTAATTCAGCAATAGCCCCATAAAAAGACTTTCTCCAACAAGAAATGCTTAATGCAAAACTTTTAAACATGAATGGGCCTTCTGGAAGGCCTTTCTTTTTTTTTTTTTTTTGCAAACTCTTTAGTCCAATTGTTAGGATAGTTAAAGCCCTCAGAAAATTGAAATTACATGGGTTAACTGAAGTATTGCTATAAATGAATATTTTACTCAAGCAGTTCTTTATATTAATACTTAGGGTAGGAAATGTGCAGAATAGAAGCGGGGTAAGATATTGACCAAAACATCGAGCCTAAAGAGGCACAGCTTGAAAACAGTAAAATTGCTAGAGCAGATAGCAGAACTCGTTACTTTTGCCCTTTCCCCACTTCTCCATTCCTTGCAAAGGGCAAAGTGTGAAAACAGCCACCAGGACAAAAAAGAAAGTGTAAGTTTAGGTTCATAGCCCTAAAGCAAAGTATTTTGTTAAAGTCCTCTTTTTTCCCCATAACCATTAAATAATTAGATCCCTGGTTCTCAACACTGACTTCACTTTATAATCAACTGGTGAGTTAAAAACAAAAATTATAATCATGTCCAGGCTCCACCTCAGGACCAATTAAACAGGAGTGTTGGAGAGCAGTGAGATGTGGCTAGGATTAGAATTGTTTTCAAAGCTCTCCGTCTTCGTTTTTTTGTTGTTGTTGTTGTTGTTGCTATAACTGAATACCTGAGTCTGGGTAATTTATAAAGAGAAGAAATTTCTTTATTAAACAGTTCTGAGACTGGGCAGTGCAAGGACATGGAGCCACGACTTGTGAGGGCCTTCTTGCTGGGGAGGGCTCTCTGTAGAGTCCCAAGGCAGCACAAGACGTCACATGGAGAGGAGGGAGCACACAAGAGAGAGCCAAACCGGCTTTTATAACAGACCCATTCCCAAGATAACCCATTAATCCATTCATGATGGTTCTGCCTCATTGCCTCTTAAAGGCTCCACCTCTTAATACTGTTATGTTGGGGAGTAAATTTCAACGTGAGTTTCAGAGGGCACAAATACTCAAACCGTAGCACTCACCAACTGATTCTTATGTGCTGTTGGGATTGAAAACCACTGATTTAAGATTAATCCTTTTCTCTATGGGCTTTATATATACTGCCTTTTCTGTCTGAGTATGGAATATGGAATTAAAATGGGGACTAGGGGGTGGGGAATTCTCCAGATCCTAGCAAGCATTTAACCCAGAGAAGAATTAAGGGAAGGGAAATAATCCATTATAATGGTACTCTAAAGAATAAATAGCCTAAGTAGGTTAAATCCATTATGCAGTGATTGTTAATTTCAGTTTGTCAATATGATCTTGGAAATAATTATTCCTTTTATTTATACCTTAGACGGATATAATGAGAAATGAATTTGAAAGACTGGCTGCTCGACAACCAATTGAATTGCTCAGTATGAAACGGTAAGAGTATTAAAATTTAGTTTGTAGTAACGTAATGAGCTGAAATTTATGAAGAATGTATTTGCTGGCTGGGTTGGCAGTATTGAAAGACTGGATAGTATGGAGAGAGAGAACGGAGCGTGGGGTCTAAATGCAAAGAATTGTTATATCCTTTCCCATTTTTTTCTCTACAGGGGGCATGGCTACATTAATGGATGACTGGGTGTGGGTGTCTTACAAACATAGTAGCCAAACTTTTTATATCCTACTTCTTTCCTTTAATATATGTTAATATTATTAGATATTCTTCAGTAACATAGTATAATAGTTAATATAACTATATTTTATGTGAATATAATACAGCTTATTTAACCAGTTCACATTGAAGTGAACAATTCTTTGTTTCTGTATATAATAGTGCTAAATCTTGTTTGTAAGTTGATTCTTAGGATATATAGGTTTTTTATTATTGCAGGGTTTGCATCGCATCTTCAGTCTTCCGTAGTTTTTACAATGTACATAGACCGATGGGGCATTCTGTTGGGAGGAGGTATAAAGACTTGGCAGTATATGTGGTTTTATTTATTTTGTTGTTTGATTTCAGATATGAGCTTCCAGCCCCTTCTTCAGGTCAGAAAAATGACATTACTGCATGGCAAGAATGTGTAAACAATTCTATGGCCCAGTTAGAGCATCAAGCAGTTCGAATTGAGAATCTGGAACTAATGTCACAGCATGGATGTAATGCCTGGAAAGTATATAATGAGTAAGAAGCTGTTTTTCTTTCGGTAAAATCCATCCCAGTCAAAATTTTAGTATTTTTTAAAAGTTTGGGAGGTAGGGTAGGGGAAGTGGGATAAAATTAATATAGCTAGATTTTGGTTTGGGATCATGTCCTAGAACTACAACTCATATGAAAAGGCCACTACTTTGAGACCCATCTCAAAGCTCAGAGCACTGAGAGGACCTAAACCTAACTCACACATTTTTTGTATAATACTTAACATTCGGAAGTGTAAAGCAACTTGCTTGAGACTACCCCACTAACCAATGCCAGACTTGGAACTTGAACTCCATCCTCTGGTTATTTTCTGTTTTGAGACCTGAAGCAAGAATGCAAAACATCTCTTTGTTCACCTTCAGCTGGGTTGCCCAGCAACCCAGATTTTTCACTGCTGTGCACCTGTCCATGAATGACTACAAAATACTGCAAGTAGTGATTTTAGGACTACAAATAAATTCGTGTAGGCAGATTCATAAATACAGAAGCCGTGAATAGTGAGACTGAAAACTGAATAGAGAATTAACACCAGATTTTGCTGCCAAAATAAGCCACTGATACACTGTTTCTGTTTCGTGTAACTGGCTTTAGCTTTAGTATTTATTGTCTATCCTGAGTTCATTTTCCTTGTTTGTAAAGTTCATGCTTGGATTATCTCTAGCCCCTTTGAGCCCTAAAGTTTCCTGATTGTCTGTTAACAATTTAAGTGGAAAAGGCCATTGAACCTCATGACTGTATGGAAAACTTTTGTTAGTTGTTTTTCTGAAACATAACTGTTTAAAGCAAAACCACAAAATGATAAATACATTTTCTGAGATCTTTAGAATTATGTTTTAAATTTCTGTAGCCACATAACATTCCAGTAGCCAAAATCCAAAATTTGGGAAACTGTACGAAACAGGCAATTCACTTGCTTTTGTGGATTTATTGCAAAGGGTGAAAAAGAAGAATGAGATTAGGGTAATTAAGAAATTCTCAAGAGATCAATCAAAGGCCAGGCGCGGTGGCTCACGCCTGTAATCCTAGCACTCTGGGAGGCAGAGGTGGGTGGATCACTCAAGGTCAGGAGTTCAAAACCAGCCTGAGCAAGAGCCAGACCCCGTCTCTACTAAAAATAGAAAGAAATCAATTGGCCAACTAAAAATATATAGAAAAAATTAGCCGGGCATGGTGGCGCATGCCTGTAGTCCCAGCTATGTGGGAGGCTGAGGCAGAAGGATCACTTGAGCCCGAGAGTGTGAGGTTGCTGTGAGCTAGGCTAACGCCATGGCACTCTAGCCTGGGCAACAAAGTGAAACTCTGTCTCAAAAAAAAAAGAGATCAATCAAAAATGTATTTCACAAGGTAGAAAAAAATGTCTTCCTTTTCCTCCAAAAGCTTTATCTAGTTGAGAAGACAAGAAGTTCTATGCCAGCTAACCAGTAGTCCATTTTTGGCAGTATAGGGGCAAGTACTACATCAGTACTGACTCCCTCTTCTGAGTGACTGTTCTTACTACTATGCACATCTCTTATTTTCCATTTACTCATATAGTACTCTATAGTTTTAATGATTCCCCTGAGCATATTTTGTCTCCTCCAAATCCAGTGGGTACTTTTGCAGAGGGGGTATGTGTATTTTTTGTCAAAGTAAATTTAAGAGGGAGAAAGGGAGAGGACATCAAACAGACCTTCAGGGCGCAGTAATTTAAAGAAAGGCTTGTCAATGGTCAGAGGTCAGTAAGAGAGCACTAAAAGTAATAGTCCTCAGCATGGAGTGGTTGTTGAAGCCAAGGAAAATAGGATGAGCTGAGGGAAAGCTTAGAAAGGCACAGCTGTTTGAAGACTGAATTGCGAGAGAATAGCAGATAGTTCAAGGAAACCTGTCAGTACAGATAGGAAAGTAACTCAGGTGAACAGCGGACAATCAAGTCGCAAAAGCCAGAAAACATTAAATCTAGAGCAAGAATACAGTAGGGCCAAGTGTGGTTGAAATGGATTCTAAAGATAATTGATGGCCGGGTGCGGTGGCTCACGCCTGTAATCCTAGCACTCTGGGAGGCCGAGGCGGGAGGATCGCTCAAGGTCAGGAGTTCAGAAACCAGCCTGAGCAAGAGCGAGACCCCGTCTCTACTAAAAATAGAAAGAAATTAATTGGCCAACTAAAAATATATACAAAAAAAAAAAATTAGCCGGGCATGGTGGCACATGCCTGTAGTCCCAGCTACTTGGGAGGCTGGGGCAGGAGGATCACTTGAGCCCAGGAGTTCGAGGTTGCTGTGAGCTAGGCTGACGCCACGGCACTCTAGCCTGGGCAACAGAGTGAGACTCTGTGTCAAAAAAATAAAAAAATAAAATAAAAATAAAGATAATTGATGCACTGCCTTAAGAGGAAATTGGTAGGCTATGGAATTATATCTCAATAAAACTTACTTGAATTTTAGAGAGATTGAAATGTGCTGTTGAATTACTCTCCAATGATAATAAACACACAGTGCTATGTGTTATTGTTATTGTTTGCCCTGCGCTAGTTAGAGCTGCCTTGGACTGGTATCTAAATCTCCAGCCTCTACAGCGGTTTTCTTTTCTCCTCTCCAGTTAGCAGTAGACAGGAGGAGATAATGACAAGATAAATGTAGATACATAAACACAGAAATAAAAAGGGAGAAATACAGACATAAAAAGTGAGTGTACTCTGATATATTCCATCTTCTCTGTGAAAAGAAGTCGTGACTGTTTAAGAAGTGACATAAGTACTCAAAATCAAAGTATCAGTAAACAGCTTGACTCTAGAGTTGAAAAGACCCGAAATAGAGCCTCGCTCAGATATTTAACCTCTCTGTTAGCTTGAACAAGTTATTTCATCTTTCTGTTAGTTTCCCCACGTGTGAAATTTGGATAATAAATTATACCTACCTCAGAGAATTCCTGTGAGAATTGAATTAGCTAGTGTATCTGAAGTGCCTAACATAGTAGTTGGCACAGATAGCTCAATATTTACTATTTCAGCAGAAAAACTTGACTTTGTATGAACTAGGTAGTTCACTTTTACTTGATACTCTTATATTTGAATGTACCTTAATGTAATTTTTCCTTCTTTAGAAATCTAGTTCATATGATTGAACATGCACAGAAGGAGCTTCAGAAGTTAAGGTAAATTGAAATTGTTTTTTTCTATTATTTTAGAATTAAATTTTTGTGTTGTGGTTTTTTGTTTTGTTTTATTTTGTTTTGTTTTGAGAAAGGGTCTTACTCTGTTGCCTAGGTTAGAGTACAATGGCATCATCCTAGCTCACTGCAACCTCAAACTCCTGGGTTAAAGTATCCTCCTGCCTCAGCCTCCCGTGCAGCTGAGACTACTGACATGTGCCACTGCACCCAGATTTTTTATTTATTTATTTATTTTGTAGAAACGGGGTCTCACTATGTTGCTCAGTCTGATCTTGAACTCCTGGCCTCAAGTAATCCTCCCACCTCAACCTCCCAAAGTGCTGGGATTATAGGCTTGAGCCACTGCACCCAGCCAAAGTTTAAGTGAACCCTTAATAAATAGAAAATGGGAGGAAAAGGAAACCAGTGAGACTGTGGTCATATGAAAGTAAACAGTGGATCCACTCTCTCTGTCCAGTGCCTGGCACTGAATTTGCTCTACCTGAGTGGAGGAGAAATAGGGGTTTGAGGTCCAAAAAACATCTCTATCAGGCCCTTTGCACTTGTTAAATCTGCATACATAAAAAGGGCATTTTTAGAAGGAGAAAAAGTTGAAGTGTAACACATACAATCTGATTTTATAAACTAATTTCTCCATATACATACAGGAAAGAGTCTGGAATGACACCCAACAGAGACTCAACCGCATTTACCAGGAAGGACACATGATGGGAGGAGGGACTTGATTTGTAATCTGTATTTGTGTGTGTGTTTGATTTTTCATAATGAGCATGTTTTATGAAATTTGTGGTTATAATTAACTAAAATGTATTTGAGTAATGTAAATAATAATTTTTTACAGAAAACATATTCAAGATTTAAACTGGCAGCGAAAGAACATGCAGCTCACAGCTGGATCTAAATTGAGAGAAATGGAGTCAAAGTGAGTATTGATGATTCCATCAGTGTTCAAATTGCTATTCAAACACTGTTCGAATGGAGTGCGCAGGTGTCAAAGAAATGCTGCTTTCTGAATCTACGCCTCACTCTCTCTGCCCCTTTCTGTCTCTGTCTTGTTGGAAAATAACGAGAGAGTTACAGACAAGAATTGAACCAGTGCCTGATGATCGTGGTCTCAGAGTGCCATTTTTAGTCCTATATTTCTGGCTCTGAAAATCCTGTAGGAAGGAGATTCCATACTTTTCTTTTTCTTTCTTTTTTTTTTTCTGACTACAGAGACCCAGAAGACAGCCATACTTTGCTTGATAATTTGTCCCTGTTTTTTCTCTTTTCTTTACACTTTTTAAAAATACTCTTCTACACATGTATACATTTATACAAATCTCTTACTATAACCATGAATTTTTGTGTCAGTTCTCTTTTCTTTTTGCTTTGCTATTTCCCTACTCCTCCTCCTTCATCACCCACATCATTCTCTCTCGTTCCACCCTCCCCTACGTGCACCCTGTGTCATCAACCTCGTATGTGTCCCTTCACATTTTTCTTCAGGTTAATATAAATATAGATGCGTATTTCCATTCATTTGTCCTAGAGTTTTTTTCGGGGGAAACGGAAGGCTCCTTGAATCTGTGGATTATGTTTGTCAGTTCTAGACTTTTCTCCACTGTTTTTCCATGACTATTGCCTCTGCCCTGTTTTCCCTTTTCTGTTAATCCAATTAAATATCATCTTCCATCTCTCTTTCCTGTCTCTTCTGTCTCACTAATTCTCTCTCCTGCTATTCCCAAATTGCTCTTTTATAAATTAAACTTTTTATTTTGAGATGATTGTGGATTCAAATGCAGTTTGAAGAAGAAATCATATAGAGACATCCTGTGTACCTTTTACCTACTTTCCCACAACTGTGCCTCAGTTTTTAATATGGAAAGTTCAAAGTGAAGGTTAGTGGTATAGCCCTGGTGAACAGTATATGTACATTTAAAATAAAATCTTTTAAGGTAAATTTCACATTGAGTAATTTTTCCTCTTCTTTTTTCTTTTCTAGTTGGGTGTCGCTGGTCAGTAAGAATTATGAGATTGAACGGACTATTGTGCAGCTAGAAAATGAAATCTATCAAATCAAGCAGCAACATGGAGAGGCAAACAAAGAAAACATCCGTCAAGACTTCTGAAAAGACAAATTAATTTTGAGGGTAGAAAGGAAGAAAAGTTGGGCTTTCACAGAAGGTGTCTGAACTTTCTCTGAACTATGAAGGACGATGGCAGCATTTCACAGAGTCAGTTGATGGTTAAATGTTTGGAAATCATAGAATATGTGGACTGCTGTGTGAATTCTGTTTGTATATCTTAGGAAAAATAAAAATTCCTAACTTGGTGGTATTTTTATAGCCATAAAGAAAACTTTAGGCTTTTAAGATACATATAATTTTAGAATAAAATTATGTCATAGAATTAATTTTTGAGCCACTTGGACCATATTTGTATCCAAGGACTTTATTTAAAGCTTTCAGACTGAGCATGGTGGCTTATACCTCTAATCCTAGCACTTTGGGAGGCTGAGGCAGGAGCATTGTTTGAGGCTGGAATTCGAGACCAGCCTGGGCAGCAAAGCCAGACCCCAAGCCAGTTGTGGTGGCACATGCCTGTAGTCCCAGCTACTCAGGAGGCTGAAGCAGGAGGATCACTTGAGTCCCAGGAATTTGAGGCTGCAATAAGCTCTGATCATGCCACTGCACTCTACCCAGGGCAACAGAGCGAGACTCTGTCAAAAAAATAAATAAAAAATAATTGTCTTCAGGCTTCTCAACATCATCTCTGGAAGCCTGGAAAGAAGGTAATGGAGAAGAACCTTCAGAATTCTTACGAAAAATGGTTTCTGACCTAGGCCTGTATACATAGCCATATTATCAGTCAAGTGTGTGAGGGTAGAAAAACGACGTTTTCACCATGTGAGATCTCCAAACCACTTCCTAACTGTCATTTCTCAGCGAGTACGTTGTAGAACATGTGCTTTGTAACACTATGTTAGGTAGAAGAGCTCCTCTACCTGACATGCAGAAGTAAAGGAACTTTTCCAAGGAGACTGGTGGAAGGGATCTCAAGTTGCATCTCGTGTACACTCCATAGAAGGCAACCAGTTTAGACTGCACCATCGTTAATACACTAAGAAACAAATTCCAGGTGAGCCTGTGTCCTCCCCTCCTCTCTTTTTTTTGGTTACAGAGTCTTGCTCTTTCAGCCCAGCTACAGTTCAGTGGCGTCACTGTCGCTCACTGCAACCTCAAACTCCTGGATGGCTGGGACTACAGGTGTGCAACAGGTCGCCCAGCTAATTTTTCTGTTTTTACTAGAGATAGGGTCTCACTGTTGCTCAGGCTGGTCTTGGACTCCTGACCTTAAGCAATCCTCCCATTTCATCCTCCCAGAGTGCTAGGATTACTGGCGAGAGCCACCATGCCCAGCTGGCCTGCCACATTTTGACCTACGCTTGGCTTGCTCTAACCTTATCCTGATGAAGTTCCTGCTTTCCCCTCGCAGACCTGCTGGAAGTGTTCTGTTATATCCTACTCTTGGAGAGCTTAGAAGTAGGGAATTCATAGCTCACCTCTGACTGTTCCTGCCAAGTGTGAAAAGAACACTTTGGGGAGAGATTTGTTTCCTTGCCTTTTCCAGGTTCTAGACGCCACCTGCATTCCTTAGCTTCTTTTCCTTCCTCTTCAAAGCCAGCAGATTAGCACCCTCTCTCCTCTCTAATCGCCGACTTCCCTCTAATAAACGTCCTTGTGATTATATTGGGTCTACCCTGGTAATGAAGGACAATCTCCCCATTTCAAGAACCTTAACATCATCAGTGCACAAAGTTCTTTTTGCTATCAAAACACATTCACAGGTTTCAGGGATTAGGATCTGGACATTCTAGGAGGCCATTTTTCAGCCCACCATGGCCAGCTACATGCAAGTGAATATGAAAGATAAAAAATGTGCTCTCTACCATGTGAAGACACAGTGAGAAGACAGCTGTCTGCAAACCAGAAAGGGGTCCTCATTCGGAACCAAATTGGCCAGCACCTTGATCTTGGACTTCCAGCCCCCAGAACTGTGAGAAATAAACTTCTGTTGTTTTAAGCTAAAAAAAAAAAAAAAATGCTTACCTAGCAGGGGAGATACCATGATGACAAAGGTGGTTTTCCCAGGGTGAGGCTTATCCAGTGCACTGCGGATGTGCTGACCCCCGCAATTTCCCCAAATGTGGGAAACTGGACTGCATAATTTGAGGTAGTGGGGGACTGCGTTCGCGCTTTCCCCTGAATTAAAAAAAAAAAGCCAAGCAAGTACAGCCTAGCTATGTAAAGAAAAGGCACAATGTCAATGGTTAGATGAAGGCCCTGGGGAAAAATTAAACTGAACAAGAGGTCATGGTCTGGCTTCAGCTCCCTGACAGTTACAAAGCCTATTCTGACAAAGTTAGGGAACAAAACTATAAGTGATTTCTGGGAAACAAAGGGCTTACTATTGGGATTTCTGGCAAGGCTGGAATGCAGGCTATGTACTGCCTAATGTACAACTTCAGTCTTGAATTCTGTTAATGGACGTGTATGTTAGGCTTTTGCTTATAATTAAATTTTAACCACTCACCAAAAACTGGCCCTGAGAACATCTCCTTAGTCATACTTTTAAGTTCTTTGGCTTGTTTTATATCTTGTACTTTTCACCAAGTTTGAAGTTCTTTTCAACGACATACTCACGTACTCCATTTTTTTTTTTTTTTTTTTTTTTTGAGCCAGGGTCTCGCCCAGTCACCCAGGCTGGGATGCAGTGGTGCGATCACAGCAGCCTCAGATTCCTTGACTCAAGCGATCCTCCTGCCTCAGCCTCCCCAGTAACTGGGCTGCGGGCGTGCACCACCAGCCTGGTTAATTCCTCCTACTTTTAGAAGAGGAACTGTTTATTTCTTGTAATATTCTTATTTGACCATAGAGGGCAGAAGTCATTAAAAAGTTAAATAAATTACCATGTAGCAGCAATTCATATCTGTTCTCTGTCCCATGACTTGAGAAAAGGGAGATAATTAAATTTACTCTGATGTTTCCTATGTTGAAGGATCCTTCCATTTTTTTCAGAGTTTAAATTTAATCCCACATAGACCTTATTTTCATTGTTGAAAATATAAATGGTGTCCAACTCACCAGAAAAGTCTAAGATTACTACTTGTCCTGCTAAATTCTTTATACAGAGTAGCAGTTACCTTGCCACCTTTAATCTCAATCTCTAACAAAAAGTAAACAATATGTAATCCTAGCACTCTGGGAGGCCGAGGCGGGCGGATCGCTCAAGCTCAGGAGTTCGAAACCAGCCTGAGCAAGAGCGAGACCCCATCTCTATTAAAAATAGAAATAAATTAATTGGCCAACTAAAAATATATAGAAAAAATTAGCCAGGCATGGTGGTACACGCCTGTAGTCCCAGCTACTCGGGAGGCTGAGGCAGAAGGATCGCTTGAGCTCAGGAGTTTGAGGTTGCTGTGAGCTAGGCTGACACCACGGCACTCTAGCCCGGGCAACAGAGTGAGACTCTGTCTCAAAAAAGAAAAAAAGTAAACAGTAGTGGATATTGCTGCATTCCAGTTATTACAGTTCTTTTGGATTATTTTGTTCTGTTTTTTAAAGTGCAGTGGTAGTATTCCAAAAACACAAGAAAAAATAGATTAGGAAATTAGAAACTATAGTAGCATAAAACAATGAAAATAGTGGCATAACTAAATAAAATTTTGTGAGTAATTATACGAATTCCTGGTATCCTTCCAAATTCACTAAATTTAATCAATTATAAAAAGGGATTTTGTAGAGGAGTCAAATACCTTAATACATCAGAGCCTTTTGGTGGCATAACAGTATAATACAATGAGCACATCTTTTTATGTTAATACCAACTAATCAATTGTAAGTGGTATAATTGCTACTTTGCTATTTTCTCCTAGTATTCATTATTGTTGAATACTTAATTACAGCACAGGATATAATTTGTTCTTTGGCAATCTGTCAATTGCAGACCCAGCACTTTGAATATGTTTCCCTTTACAGAATTCATATGTATTATAAAGAATGCAATATAAACCCCTCTACTTCAGTGTTACCATTGCACTGAATGTTGTTTCAAAAACTGCATCTATTAGTCTTGTTGAGGAAAGGACATTTTTAAAAAGAAGACATAAGAACAAAAAAAGTGACATAGGCCTTTGACAATACAGATAGCCAATTTCTCCTTTTCCACCCTTCTTAAAAGCTATCAGGAAAAAAAAAAAAAGCTATCAGGGCCGGGCGCGGTGGCTCACGCCTGTAATCCTAACACTCTGGGAGGCCGAGGCGGGAGGATCGCTTGAGCCCGGGAATTTGAGGTTGCTGTGAGCTAGGCTGATGCCATGGCACTCTAGCCTGGAAAAAAAAAAAAGAAGATATCAGCCCAGTCATTTTAGCAAGGTATTTTGCATACAGTTTGATGCTGTGGCCACTGAGGTAACCATTCTAACAATGCTGATGCCACTTTTCTACCAACTTTAGAATGACAATGGTTTGTTGCCCATTTTTATTTGAAGATTTAAATTGCTGAACTTTGTGGGGCTTTTAAACTACAGGAGAATAATGTGCTTAACTGAGAGTCATCTGATAGTCTTATCAGATGGTGCTTTTTCAAAAAAAAAAGTGGTGCTAAATACAAAGTATATATAAAGATATTTTTGGACAGTTGCATAAAAACAAATCAAATGCTATCACAATTTCTTTGTGACCCAATACAGCATTCTGTAAAATTTCCAGCTGTGGACTATCTGTAGGGTACCCGTCGCCTCCAACAGTGTTCTTACACAAGGCACTGAGCAATGCACTCCACTAAACAAAGGTATATCCTGCTAAGACAGAGTTACCACCAACTCATTACTTCCTTTTGATTGGTATTTATTAATATTGTGTATGCTTAGCTGTTTGTGGCTAGTACTCTCTTCACAAATTGAACTAATGTATGGCACCAAAAGGTGTGATCTTAGATATTGCCAGGATTTTTTTTTCTTTTTCAGCACATCCAGAACGCATAAAAGATATTACAGGTTTTATGAAAGGTAGATCTTGTTATTCTAAACTATAAATGTCAAAATTCAAGAAAGTTGCTGAAACCAAAATCTGGGCTCACAAAATTTTTCTGCAGTTAAATTGTTAAGTAGCCTAGATGAATAGTTGGGTGAAAACTATAATTATCGTGTGTGTTGTACTTTGATTTCCCAGGAAACAAACTCTGAGATGGAAATCAGGATGCAGGAAGTTTACCAGGGAGTGTTCCTGGGATCGACACCCGTGTGAGAGCAGGATAGAGCAGGAGGAGATGTTGAACCGTGCTGCAGTTGCGACAAGGCCACAGCCCGTCCCTGCCGGAGGCCCTGACGCTGGGATGACACTAAGGTTTTTCTGAACTGGGGTGAGGAGGCTGAGCCTTTGCAAAGCCCATCAAGCTGTCT
>CAUYRT010011402.1:0-36465 GCA_963574885.1 Lepilemur ruficaudatus
AGGGAATTAATGAGAATTAAGTAGCTATGCTCCCTGTCCTCGTGGAACTCACTGCTGAGCAGCAAAGAGGAGCAACTGACGACCCAGGCCAACACAGTTCAGGTGAAACCTCTTTGAAGGGCACCACAGGGTGAAATGGGAGTAAGAGACAAAGCCCCAAACCCAGCAAAGGGAGTCAGGGAAGAGTTCCTCTGCAGTAATGCTCAGTTAGCTCACGATGGCTGGGCATAGTGGCTCATGCCTGTAATCCTAGCACTTGAGGAGGCTGAGGTAGGAGGATTGCTGGAGGCCAGGAGTTCAAGACCAGCCTGAGCAAAAGTGAGACCCTGCCTCTACTAAAAATAGAAAAACATAGTCAGGTGTCGTGGCACACACCTATAGTTTCAGCTACTTTGGAGGCTGAGGCAGGAGGATCGCTTGAGCCTAGGAGTTTGAGGCTACAGTGAGCTATGATGATGCCACTGCACTCTAGCCCAGGCAACAGAGAGAGACCCTATCTCAAAAAAAAAAAAAAAAACGAAAAAGAAAAAATTAGTCCATGGTGGGTGGGCCCATAGAGAAGCAACAGCAGGTACTATGATGTGCAGGGAGAGACTGAAGCATTTTCCAGTAAATGAGTTCATTTGAGTTCATTTCGGTATGATTGCAGTGGAGAACTTGAAAGGAAAGAGGGGAAATGCAAGACTGGAAGAGTAGGCAGAAACCAATGCTCAAGGGGCCTTACAGCTACCTTAAAAAGTAGGGTGGGGTGGGGGCCTGGATAGGGTACTTGCTTTCCAGTTCTCCTTTTAAAATAAATTGGCAGCATTATATGATTTTGCTTTTTTTCATATCTAACATATGGAAATGCAATTGTTGACAAATTCGTTAAGCATTGGTAAGCAATTTATCAGCATATTGGCATTCTAGACTTCTGTTCTCATTTCAGTATAGCCTTTAGAAAAACCTTGAAGAGGAAAAAATGCTTTTTCTGGCCACACTGTTTCTCTTAATGATTATTTCTGCATTGTCAGGATCACCTTCTCTTCCAGCTTCTGTTTCAACCATAAGAGTCCACAGAATAACTCTAATAGTTGCAATGGATTGATCTTTAAATATGTAGCCCAGAGAGGCAGCACAGCTTGGCGTGGTTGAGAGCATAGACTGCAGAAAGAAACGGTTTGGAGGCTGGCTACACCACTTCCCAGGGTAGAACCTTGTGCAAGTGGCTCAGCAGCTTTGTGCTTTAGCTTTAGCATCTGCAATGTGGGTACAATACTTACCTCTTATGTTTATAGAGATGATTATAAGATTTATTGCATATCAAGCACTTGAACAGTGTCTGGCACGTAACAAGTACTTAAAACTAGATGTCACTGGTATTTGTCGTAGGTAAGGATTGTGATATGAGCAATGTACTATGGGAATATGGAGAAGCAATTTGTTGGGGTGTAGAAGTGATCAGGAAGGATATCACAGAAGACTTGGCATTTTTATTTATTTATTTATTTATTTTACATATCATGTCTTTACTCCATTTTAAGTGTACAATTCAGTGATTATTAGTAAATTTACCAAGTTGTACAGCTACTCACATAACTCAATTTTAGGGGATTTCCTTCCCCTTTTTGAGACCCCTAATTCCCTTCCCCAACTACGTTAGCCGAAAGATTTGGCATTTTTCTAAGTCATCTTGGGAGATAAGAGTTAATGCTATCTTTTTTTTTTTTTTTCTTTCTCTAGCACAACACGAAGTAATTCTGTCTTTGGAACAGCTATTTATTGCAACCTTCTTGAAAGATGGTTTTAACCCATAGGACTAGTATCCAGGTCAAGCTGTCTCTGGTGTAGTAAGCCTCAGGATGTCATTTTTTCAAATCATGTCCTAAAAGTTGACATGTGCTCTCATTTGAAGAAAATCCTATTTATAAAAATCTAAACTTGAGCAGTAAGCCACTGGCCACATTTCAACGGAACTATTTGCTTTTCAAAATGATTTGTAGCAAGGTTAGTTTTTAAAAATGGCAAATCCTCCTTGAATATTAATTTACAGCATCTCAACTGGTACCTTCCATTGAAATGAAAAGATATGAGCTGCGGAATTTGAGATACTTGTGTATGGCACTGAGCAACTGATTAACATTAACATTATTTCTAATTCTTACAACGGCTGTAAGATGTGCAAAGTACATATTATTATCCATGTTTTACAGATAAAGAAATTGAGACTCAGAGAAGTTGAGGAAGTTGCCTTAGTTTACAGACACATGAAAGAGCCTGGATTCCAATGCCATGCTCTTCTCCACACGGTACAACTTGCAAACACATAGTTTGAAACATTCTTTAGTAGGAACCATAGTTATTTGTTTTTATAATGTCTTCACTAAGAAAACAAAACTACGGATTATTATGTCAGAGGAGTTTTTCAGGTTCTAATTTGTTTTTGCCAGACCTACCTTGCTACTTTTGGTCCTCTCCTTAGTGCTGGTAGCAACACAAAACCATCATCTTAGCTTCCTGCTCCCACCTAACTCAGCTTTCCACCTCCCTTACCAAAACACCAGCTCGATGATGGAACTCTCTGCTTTCCAAAACATAAGCTGGTGAGTGGAAATTTTACTCAATAACCCAAACCCTTTTACTCTAGTTAAGCCTATTTCAAGCCTCTGATGAAACCGACAACTTAATTGGTTTGTCCAAGTAGAGGACTGAGGAGAATGCTCTCCCTGAGTAGGTTATACTAGGATTATGCTTGTTTTTACAGTAATAGGAAACAAAAATTTTCAAAGTATAAACTGCTCCTGATGTCACAAAAATTTTCCATACTTGCAGTTTCTTGGGAAAACTCCTGGAAGTCATATTTTAGCCATTCTTTGATTAATTCCCATTTTTTTTTGCTTTGTGGTTGATGGTACTATCCTTTTGCCTTGAATATATTCAACAAAGACTTAGCTGAGCTGCTACCTCAAAGGAAATAAATGGCCAAGATTGTGTCCAGCCATTTCTCTTATTCCAGATCAAGCTGTTCCCAATCTGTCCAATTAAGATGATGTTATTTCACACTGCATAACAGGTTGCCTACACTTAGATCCTGTCTGTCAAAACTTAATTATCAGATACCATGTTACCTTCAGGCGGCAGTCTACTCCAAAAAGTGTGTGTGCGTGTATGTGTGTGTGTGTTTGCATCTGTACATATCTGTAACTTATTTGGCCTCAGCCCAATGGGGTTAGAGCTCTTCTTGGACCAAAGCAACACAAGGTCTCTAGGGAGGGATAAGGAGAATAATAGAAAGTAAGCTTCAGAACCCGTGCAAATCTCCCAATCTTGGCAATGTGTAAAATAACTATGAAATCCTTCATCTTTTCTCTAAATTAGTCTTCTTAATGATGAAGCTCATGTAGTGGGGTTACTGAAAAGGATTTTTCTTAAATGTCAGAACTGAAAGGAGTTTTGGAGATTACCTAAGCCACCTGCCTCCCCTTCTGGATGACTTTACTGAGATGCAGGTAGGTGAATTCCCCCAGTCATAGAGATAGTTGGAAAACCACATCTGTGATGTTCAGCCTACTACTCCATCCACTATAAGGTAGGTCCCTTGCTCGTGTGCTATGGTCTGTATCTGACATCATTTAGTATGCTTTCCTTCACTTCTTACAGCCACAGAAGTTAGAAAAACTACAGTCAAGCATTGAGCCAGTGAGAAGCATGAATTTATCAACACAATAAAAAAAAAAAAAGAAAGATCTTGCAGGTGGAGATGATATCCTGGGGACAGAATGCTTTGTCTTTCAAACTTCCAATGTACTTAGATTGGGTGTTTGGGAGTTTTTCCAATGTAATCCTATAAGCAGATCTTCATTTAGATGAATAATATGGTACCTAAAAATGAGGAAACTAGTGTGGTGGAGTAGAGGATGCGGCTCTATGCGTCCAGCAACCTGCATGATTATTAAGTTCACTGGTAGCACCAAGATGTTTCCCTTCTGGTTCCTGCTTGACTTTGACTTGCCACCCATTTGTCATATTCCATATATGAGAAATCTGCAGATATTAAGTGGCCTCTAACATCTAGTTTTTGGTGTGTTTGTTTGCTTGTTTGGATCCATGTTTCCTGCAGGAGAGGGTTAACGGGATCATAGATACCGTACATACCAGGCACAGAAGCAGATCCAGGAGTCGGTGCAGCTGTGGGGCTTCCTCAGCAGGCGGCTTGGTCTGCTGAGTAGCTTGTTCCTGTCAGTGCTGGGATCTTTACATTTGTTTTATGCTGTCCCTGGTCAATTAAAAAATTGATCCAATATTCCAATTCCCCTTGGCTTTGCTTCAGCCTGTCAGAGCTTTTAACCTTTGTCTTTTCCTAAATTGCTGGAGGCAGGGCTGGTTTTAACAAAACTGTAAGGTTGGCAAAGTTCGTCTTCACCTGCATCTCCTCCGTCAGTGTTCTTTCTCATGCCTGGCTTCCCCCGTCACATCCCTGCAGGGACAAGATCTCCAATGAGGGATGAGTTTATATTCATGGATAAAGCATCATTCATGCATTCCATTCACATCCAGCAAGAATTTGTTAAGCACCTACTATGTTCAAGCAATTAGTTATTTGCCTAACAAATAAATTCATAATTTCTGTCATAGGCTCATATTCCCTTATATGACCTCCATAATTTTTGCCATATCATCTCAAAAATAATTTCTTTAATATTTTTCACTGAAAATAATTCACTATTTACTTAAATTCACATCAAAAGTAGATTTTAGAGCTTGTGTTTTTTTACCAAGAAGATAAAAATTAAGCACTGGCTGCTGACTCTGTCTTCTGCCTCAAACCCGGGAAATGCTAGAAAATATAGAGATTATTTGCATGAATGTGCAGCTTCTCTTAACTAATGGTGCAAAATTGTGAAAATACATCAGGAGGCTTAAAGTCTCTGGGTCCCTTTTTAGGTGGTAGAAATGGAAACCTTAAGCAACAGACAGGGGAGGGGTTAGGGTACAAAGTTCCAGGTATGTCATTATCTCTCTCTCTCAGGTTGTTTTGGGAAGCCCAGGCAGGAAGACATGACCTAAGTACAACTTCAGTAGAGTAGTGCAAAATTTGACTAGCGCTCTCCAGAACTTGCACTTCCCCCATCCCTAAAAAAGAAGGAATTGGAATAAAAAACTACACCCTGCCTTGAAGACCTACCCTGGATTATTCTATTTTTCCCATCTGTAGTATGATCAAAAAGGCTGTAATAAAAACTAGACATGAATGAGTCACAGACCCCTGCTGGGATAAGAGCCTGACAATATGTTTATTCCTCCAGCAGATATTTATGGAAGGGATGCTCTATGCCAGGCATTGCCCTCAGTGCTGAAGTTGGTAGTAAACGACACAAAGTTTCTACCCACGAGGATTTACACTCTAAAGGCAGAAAATAGACAATAAATCCATGATAATTGGGTGACTTCCCATGAGCACCATTCTCCATATTCTCCAACATGGATCAGATAATTCACTGCCATAGAGGGTGAGTGTCTCTGGAGAAAAGAGAGCCTAGGATGATGGGACAATTGGTATTATGGGGAAAGCATATGTCCAGGAAGAAGTGAAAGTGGTAAGACAGATTATATCAATAGGTGATCCACTTGGAGATGTAGCTCCCCTTCCTGAAAATCACAGATAGTACAAGCCTAGGATTAGAGGTTACAATTTAAGGGACCTGACCCTGTAAAAGGAATACTGATAAGGTAATAGTAAATTTTTTTAAAAGTCACAAAATATATAATGAATGTGACAATAATACAAGGCAGCAACATCTATAGCAAAAAATATGCTAGAGAAAGGAGAGGTAACAGAGCAGAAAGAACAGAAACTTTCAATAAGTATAATATATATCCTTAGGGAAACATATTGTAAATGTGAAAAAAAGGACAGATATTTATAAAAAAAAGAACCAGTTGGAAATATTGGATTTGGAAAATATAATAATATTTAAATAAAGGATTCAATGGAAAAATAACAGATACAAAGAGTTAATTAAAGGGCTGGAAAATCATATTGAGAAGATTTTTCCAATTAAGGAGATGGTATAAATAGGCAGAAAATATTTTTGAAAATTTAAGAGGTATAGAAAATCAAATTAGATTGAAAACATTCATCTAATAGGAATCATAAAAGGAAATATTAAAACAATATAGGAAGATAATCTTTGAAGAAATGATGACTATCTTCCAGAACTAAAGAAAGTATATGACCCTAGATAGAAAATAGTTTGAGAGTGTGAAGCAGCACACAAGAAACAAATAAATAAATAAAAACATACAACCAGACACATCAGAATGAAATTTAATTATAAAGGGCTTCCAGAGAAGAAAAAGAAATCACCTGTAAAGCAACAGGCATGAGACAAAACATCAACTTTTTCAAAAGCATCAAGACAATGAGATCATCCCTTGTAGGGCGGCAGAGGAAGGAACTGATCCTAGATTACCCAGAAAATATGTAATTTAAATGATAGAGTGAAAGAGAAATCTTTTCACCTTAATACCCATAGACTTTATCTGAATTATTTTTTAGAGCACATTTCTTAAAAAGAATATAAACTAGTCTCCAAGGAAGTAATAATTATGGAAAGCAGGAATAAAGACACTAGAAAAGATTACATGTTTGAATAAATAATGATTAAAAGGAAATATATATTCACAACACATAATCTACAACTTAAAGTCACATCAACACTGGTGAGATGAATTGTAGTAGAGACCAAAGTGAGATAAAAGTTGGCCAAGGTTCTTGTTGTGCAAGAGAGGGAGACATAGGTATTAAAGAAATTGAGACATTGGCAAGGAAAAGAGACTTATATACCTTAATAAGTGAACTGTAACTGTCATAAAAATTCAATGAAATACATAAGCTTATACAAGCAATTGGAAATAAAAGGAGGAAGGCAAGAGAGAGAAAGAGGAAGGAGGGAGGAGAAAGGATGGAAGGAAGAAACAAAGATTAATCAATAGGCATTGTACTTAGAAACAAAAATAGTAATGGAAATAAATTCTAGTTTATTGGTATTATAATAAGTAAAAATGGGTCAAAGTCACAGATTTTAAAAAAAGACTCATAAGATTTTTTAAAATCTAGCTTTTTTTTTACTTTAAAGATAGAGAAAGGTTGAAAATAAAGACATAGGAAAAGAAATAGTAGGCAAACATGAAGCAAAATAAAGCTGGGATAGTTATACTTTTAATATCAAACAAAATGGAATAAAAAGCTTATAAACACATGTGTGTGTATGTATATGTAGATATGTGTGACAAACGCCATAGGACAGAACTTAGTACATTGTACATGCTCTGTAAGAGCTGGTTGTAATCATTAATAATATTTGTATTCTAAGACAAAATATAAACACATTTATAATGCTGGAGAATTTCAAATAATTTATTTTAACATTCTGCCCTCAAGGAGGTGGAGCATAACTCCCCACTTTTAAGTGTGGGCTGCTCAGCATGAATTCTTTCCAAAGAGTACAGTATGGAAAAGAAGAAAAGTGCAACTTTATGATGGAGAAACCTGACACACTCTCAACCAGCTGATCCAGGTTCATATCAACAGATGGAAAGAGCACTTTGCCCCTGTGGTCTTCCTCCCACAAATGCACAATCCACAATCCCAGTCCAATCATGAGAAACACATCACACAATTCCCAATTGGGGAACATTCTACAAAATACTTGACCAGTATCTTTCAAAACTGTCAAGGTAATAAAAAATAATGAAAGTCTGAGAAACAGTCAAAAGTAAGAGGATCCTGAGGGAACACAATAACTAAGTGTAATGTGATATTCTGGAGAGAATCCTGGAACAGAAAAAAGGACATTAGGTAACAAATCTAAATAATATATGGGCTTTTGTTAATGTATCAATATTGCATCATTAATTATAACAAATGTACCATAGCAGTGTAAGATGTTAATAGGGATACCAGTTGTGGAGTATTTTAAAACTCTCTGTGTTAATTTCACAATTTTTCTATAAATCTAAATTCCTGCATTTTTTAAAGTTTATTTCTAAATGTCACTTAACAGATTTTTTAAAAAAAGGATCATAGTCCTAAATGTAAGAGCTAGATCTATAAAATTTTAGAAGAAAACAAAGGAGTAACTCTTTATAAACTTGGATTAGTCAATAGTTTCTAGAGAAGCAACATCAAAAACATCAGTTACAGAAGAAAACAAAAATAGATTAATGTAGTTGGGGTTGGGAATTAGGGGACTTACTAGGGGGAAGGAAATCTTCTAAAAATGATTTATGTGAATAGCTGTACAACTTGGTAAATTTACTAAAAATCATTTAATTGTTCACTTAAAATGGAGTAATGGCATGCAATGTAAATTATACTTCAATAAATTTGTCAAAAAAATAGATTAACTATGCCAAAATTAAAACTGTTGTACTGCAACCGATACATAAAGAAAGTGATGAAAAGAAACCAACAGAATGGAAGAAAATATTACCAAATTATATATCTGATAAAGGGATTACATCCAGAATATATAAAGAACACTTACAATTCCAGAATAACCTGATTAAAAAGTGCATCAAAGATTTGATTAGACATTTCTTTAGAAAAGATGAACAAGTGGACATTAGGGAAGTCATTAGGGAAACCCAGATCAGAATTACATTGTGATATGTTATACCTACTGCGTGGCTAAAATCAAATGTTGTCAAGAATGTGGAGAGAAGGGAATACTTACATAATCTTGGTGGAACTGAAAACTAGCACAACCTCTATGGAAAATAGTATGGAGATACCTCAAAGAACTAAAAGTAGACGTATCATTTGATTCAGCAATCCTACTATTGGGTATTTACCCAAAGGAAAAAAAGTCATTTTATCAAAAAGACACTTGCACTCAAATGTTTATGGCAGCACAATTCACAATCGCAAAGATATGGAATCAACCCAAGTGCCCATCAATACATAAGTGGATTAATAAAATGTGGTATATGTATACTATGGAGTACTATGCAGTCATAAAAAATGGTGAATGAATACCTTTTGTAACAACCTGGATGGAACTGGAGACCATTCTTCTAAGAGAAGCATCACAAGAATGAAGAAAACAAAAGCCACACATACTCACTATTAAGTTAGAACTAATTGATCAACACCCATGTGCATACATGGTGGTAAAACTCAACAGAAACCAAGTAGGTGGGAGGGTTGTGGAGGGGTGGGTAGGGAACAGGTAAATTTATACCTAACGGGTTCAAGGAGTGCTACCTTGGTGATGGGCACATGTATAACTTTGACTCAACTGCACAAAAGCAAAACATACTCAAAATGTTTGTACCCCTGTAATATTCTGAAATAAAGAATAGTATTAAATAAAACACAGTCTCTGGGACAGAATGAGCACTAAGCTGATTTTACTGCCCAACTGCATTTATTGCATTTATTATTATTATTTACTGCATTTATCCAACACGGAAAGGTTTAACTCCGGGATGGAATTTTGGTGAATGAAGGTGATACAGGGTTTTAAAGCTAAATCCACAAACGGTCCATAATCTAATTTAATAGGTTTCTTGCTTGATTGAATCCAGACAGCACAGTTGAGTCACAGACTGCAGACAATTGTACCATCTACAGACAGACCATTTTACCATGAGGGTATTTTTCTGCTGGTTCTAACCAATACTCTAAGAAAAACTGTCCCTCTTCTTTCTTCAAGAGTCCTTACTGCTAGCTATCTTGAAATTTCTCTTCCCCTCCGAAGCTCAGAGTTCTGCAGAACCTCACTGAAGATTTATCCATACAGACAATGTTTTCTTATTTTTACCTGGTTGGGACATTGGTTTGTATTCATCTGTAAAATGGGGCCAATAATATATTCCTCAAAGAATTTTTAGAAGGATTATTAAGATAATTCAATGAAGGAAGACAGTAAGTGTATAGTATACTTCATAAAGACAACTTAGATGGAAAAACAGAATGTGTAGAAATTGAAAACTCATGGGCTGTTGATGGGATTGTAAAAGGATACAGCTGTTTTGGAAAGCAGTTTGGCAGTTCCTCAAAATGTTAAACGCAGAGTTACCATATGATCCAGCCATTCCATTCCTAGGTATATTCCCAAGAGATATGAAAGCACATGTCCATACGAAACTTGTAGACAAACTTTGCTAGCAGCATTATTCATAAGAGCTAAAATACAGAAACAACCAAATGTCCACCAACTGATGAATGGATAAGCAAAATGTGGCATATGTATAAAATGTAATTATCTGGCCAAAAATATGAAATGTTGATACATGCTACAACATGGATAAGCCTTGGAAACATTATTCTAAGTGTATGAAACTGGACACAAAAGACCCCACATTGATACGAGTTGTCCAGAATAGGCAAATCCATAAAGACTAAAAGTAGAGTTGTGGTAGCCAGAGGCTGGGGGTAGCAGGGAATGGAAACTTCCTGTTAACGGGTATGGGTTTATTTTTGGAGTAAGGAAAATATTCTAAATTAGAGAGTGGTGACGTTTGCACAGCTCTGTGAATAAACGAAAAACCACAAATTGTACACTTTATGAGTGTGAGTATTATGGTCTTATATCTCAATCAGGCTGTTATTTTTTTAAAGTAAGTGTTCAGAAAATTTGAAGACCACAAATACCATGCTTGATTGAGTAAACAGAGACTACAATGGTTCATTGGCCCAAATGAACCATTCTTCAAGACCAATCATGTATCAGGCCACAAAGGAATTTCAATAAATTCAAATTATCATCATCATACACATTATGGTCTATGACTACAATGCCATAAAAGTAGAAATTAATAATAATATAACACATTTAACATTCCCACATGAATAGAAACTATAATCATGTTTCTAAATAAGCAATGGGTTAAAGAGAAAGTCAAAAGTTAAATTGTACACTTTTCCAGCTAAATAAAATGAAATCATATATTTCAAAATGTGTGCTATGCTCCTAGAGGGTACCGAGGAGGAAATATGTGTATAGCTTTGACTATAATTTTCAGAACAAAAGCAAAACTGGAGAGGTATGGAGGTAAATGTCAAATCAGCAGGCCTGAAAAATAGAAACAGAGCATGCTTGAAGAAACAAAAAGAAATGAAATAATAAAAATGAGGCCAGAAATCAATAAAGTAGAGAATAGGAAAATAGGATAATTAAAAAGAAGTATGTTCATTGAAAAAACAAATAGACAGACCTGTGGCTAAGCCGATCAAGATGAAAAGAAAAAACAAGCAAATAAAAATGTGAATATCTGTAAAATCTTTATGCAAGTTGCACAAAGACACAAAGTATAATAAACAATTATATGTTAAGAGACTTGAAAACCAAGTTAAATATATTTCTGGCAAAACACAGTGTCAAAATTAGCACGAGAAAGATACTCGAAATACGAAAGAATAATGACCATTCAAAAAATTGAAATGGTAGTAAAGAACAAATGTACCCCTGACACGCACACACTTGCTTCTCATCCATCACACATTTTCTGGCTCCATTTTTGGTTTACTACTTCTTCCCCTCCAGTCCACTTGCCAGAATGCTGCCTGACTGCACTTTTTTAATAGCAAATATGATCATGACCCACCCCGCTTATAGCTCTGAACTGGCTTCCTACAGACTGAAGGCAAAGTTCATAATCTTTGGCTTACTGTTTGCCCCGATTATTTTTAATGGAATAGGTCATTCTTTTCCACCTTTCCATGCCTTCCCCATGCTCTTCTCTCTCCCTGGAATACCCCTTCCAACCTTTCCATCCTCTCAGCACTTCTCATCCCTTAGATCTCAGCTCCTGTGTTATCTTTTCCTGGTGTTAATAAGCACGATTCTCTGCCGTCTGATTGAGCTTCACTCACTTTGCATTCTTGATGCAATCTCTACATGAGTAAATAGGATTTGTGCTCCTAATTCTAACACTGGCATCACTTGGCACAAAGATAAGGTAGGTGAAAAACTAAATATGTGTTTACATCATATTTTAAATGGGTACCATGGCCTGCTCTTGACTCAATCTGTTTGTCCTCAGTTAATAAAAAAAATATTAACACATGTTTAAGTGGTAAGAACTAGCACCAAACAGAGATTTTTCTCTTTGATGTTACAGGAAGATGGGGAGAGAGACAGAAAGAGCATTATAAAAGGAATGATTTCCTGAATTTCACTAGAAATCACATCATGTCCTATACAGTATAGAAGTACATAAATTCGCCTAAGACATGTTTTCTTCCTTCAGAGAGTTCAGGCCAACCTAGCTATGGCATTTGCATTCTTGTATGGAACTCAAAGACAAAACAAAACAACAATGACAAAATCCATGGGCAATGGGCAAATTTCAATCTAGGAGGATCTATTTGAGGGGAAAATGTAATTTTGTGGTGCCCTTTAACTTATACCATGTAAATTACATTTCTAATAAATGGTGCAGTATCTTTCTTTGATGGAAGATATATAAAACTTAAGGCATGCATTGCTTTTGAGGTCCCAAAGTTGCTTTTGATGGTAATATTAGTTTTGAAGAAATTGTTGAATTGTACCTGATTTTCAGGACACAGCACCTCCAAATGTCATCATCTTTCAGGTATGATTATTCCCATTTTCAGTTAATGCAATTTCTTATTACTATATAGAATGATGGTTTTATAGAAATGCCATACCTTACAAAAAAAATTTGGCAAAATAATTTCTTGCAATTAAGTGGCTCTTTAATCTGAACGGAAATTTATTTAAATCTTTATTTCTAAGCCACCAAAGAACTAAAGTATGTAGGCAAACAGTAAATGAGAATGCCTGTCTTGACAAATCCTAAAATCTCAAAGTTAGAATAACCATAGAAATCATCGACATGGTGTGGTAGAAAGAGAAGGTGGATCACAGTTATGGAATAATTTCCATGGCCATTTCCTTTATAAGCAGGATGAGGAAAAAGAAGCCCAGAAAAAATATTTAATGTCCAAGGTCAGGCAGAGCAGAAACCAGGCTGCAGATTTGCCTGTCTTCAATTATGTTTTTGCTGTGCCACATTGCCAATTTGGCCCAGGTTTGAAACTTCTACTAATAGTTTGGGTTGGAGTTCTTGTTCTCTCACTAACAAACTGCATGCCTTAGGATAAGTTTCCCATACTCTTTTTTTCCCCTTAAATTAAGGTTTATTTGAGTAGAATTTACAAGGTACATAAAATATGATTCATCCAAAAATGATTCAGACAAATGTGTTCAGTCTTGTAAACACCACCACAAATCAGGGTATAGAATATTGCCATCTACAAAAAAATTTCCTCATCTTACTTCAGTCCTAACAAGAGGGTATATTCCTATTACTTCCTGCTATACACAGGTAGCAGTTCTGTAAATGGCACAAGAAACAAACAAAAGTTATATTTAAAAAAAATGGAAAACTGGTTTGAGACCCCAGCACCAGAGGAAAAGCACAACACAGGAGATCTTGTATTTTCCACCCAAAAGAGCAAGACCACACAGACCCAGTGTTTCCAAACCCGTGACCCAGCCAAAAAAGATTCAGCTCAGGTGGGCCTATTCCTCCCCACATTGAAAAGCAGTCCACCTGGCAACAACATCACAGGGTAAATAGAAAAAGTAAAAAAAGAAAGAGCGAGGAGCCCCAAATGGAAAGCCACTTTGTTCCCATGTGTCTGAGACTCTGCTCTCCAGAGTCACTGGAGCAAGCAGATGAAATGGGAAAAAGGAACCCAGTTACAACTCCATCTAAGAAGACTTTTTATCTCCAAAATTCTCCTACTCTGCTCCTTGCTCAAAGACACTGGGCAGATGGTCAGACACAAAGCCAAACAAACAAAAAAAAAGAGCCCCAGTCACAACAAACAGCACCAACAGGAAACCTCTTTTTTCCCCCTCGTGTAGCTGATAAAATTTTAGAAATGGAGAACAGAATAGAGGTTGCCAGGGTCTTAATACAGGGGGGTGGAGGGAGATGAGAGGGAGTCTATGTTGTTATAAAGGGCAACAGGTGGTATTCTTGTGGTTTTGGAACAGTTCATTGTCTTGACTGTGGTGGTGGAAACTCAAGCGTACACAGGTGATGAAATTTTGTAGAACCGAATAGATACACACATAAGTAAGTACAAGTAAAATGGGGTAAATCTGAATACGATTGACAGATCAATGTTAGTGTCCTGCTTGTGATATTATAGTTTTGCAAAACGTTATCTTTGGAGTAAACAGGGCGAAGTGTATAAGGATGCCTTTGTATTATTTCTTACAACTGCATGTGACTCTACAGTTACTTCAACAAAATTTTCAATTAAAAAGTGCTGATTCTCATGACATGACCTACCAAATTAGCCACTTCACAGAAGAAACCTATGAATCTGTTCTGTTTTTTGTTGTTGTTTTTTAGAAGGTTCCCTCATGGCCCTGTTGTCCTCAAGTCATTTCCCACTTCCTTGGTCCCTGGCCACCATTGATTTCTGTCACTATACGTTTGCTTTATGAATTTCATATAAATGAATTACAGTCTATCTTTTGAGTCTGGCTTGTTTCACCTAGCATAATGCCTTTGAAATTCATCCTTGTTACTGCATATAGCAACAGTTTGTTTCTTGTATTATCATCAAGTTGAATTCCATAATATGGATATACCACAACATTTTTTTAAATCCATTTGCCAGTGGAAGGCCATTTGGGTTATTTTCAGCGTTTGATAGTTATGAATAAGGCTGCTCTAAACATAAACATATGGACTTTTCTATAAACATAGGTTTTTGTTTTACTTGGGTAAATACCTTAGAGCTACATTGTTAAGTTGTATAGAATGTTATGTTTTCCTGTTAACAGTGTATGAGAATTCCAGTTGCTCGGCATTCTTCCCAGCTCTTTGTATTGTTAGAGTTTTTTTAGTTTTTAAATTTTAGTCATTCTAGTGTTGGTTTAGTGTCCACCCCACCTCATCCCCACATCTATCTGAAGTCTTTCAGAACAATGAAGTGATTACTGACATAGAAAAATGGTGGCAGAGACCAAGTGCTTGTTAGGAAAAAATTTTTAAATCGTGTTTTCATTTGCATGGTGTTGAAAGTTTTGTACCACTTGTCCCAGATAATCTTTCTGACTTCATCAGCAGCTACTCCACTCAACTGTCTATACTAGGTTTCCTTCTTTCTTGCCTTCATGCTGTTTTCTAAACCTCTCGAGCAATTTTGTGCTTTTATGCATCAGTATTTTCTGTTATTATGCTCTTGCCTCTATTTTGCACATCCTTCCTCGCTTTCTGCCACGCAGATCTCCCCTTTACCTTTCAAAATCTAAATCAAAACAACGTTCAATATTTCTTTGTGTCATTGCCCAATGTTATTATCTGGTTTATTTCTTCCTCTCTTTGCTGTGAAGTCACTTTATGTGTGACTCTATTGAATAATTAGAAGGTAGCCTTTTGTGTTATAAGCATCTGCTTTGGGAGAAATGATTTTTTGTTTGAGTATAAACAGTTATTCAAGAAATAGGAGCTGTATCTTATTTTACTTTGTATTTCCTAGGATCTAATGACATTATGTGTTAAGCTGAATTTAATAATGTTGATTCTGTTGTTTTGCAATATCCGAAATGTTCTTTGAAATCTCAAACATACAGTTATTCTCAGTGCTGTTTATCAGTGTTGCAGGTTGTGTGCTGTGAAGCAGATGCTGAGAGGGAATGTGATGTGCAAAGTATTTATTAGATCAATAACTCTGGGAGGGCGAAGGATGTGGGGCTGCAATGCAGTCCTAACAGAACCTTCACTAGCCTGAGAGGGTCGCTCTCCAGAGGTGTTCTCTGTGGAGCCTGAATGGCTGGGTCTTCACACCCTCTTCTCAGTCATTCGGATATGAGATGAGGCAACTCTCTAGTGCCATTCCCACAGATGTTGACAGCTGGAGTCTGTCCACTACCACGTAGAGCAACAATCTTTCCTTGAAGGAAAGGGAATCTGAGTGGCACATCTTCAGGTTGACCACAGTTAGGAACAATAGCTAATAGTTCTTTTTTTTTTTTTTTAACCATGTTCCAGAATACTGCAGAAAGCCTAGGTGCATTATCTTATTCTACCTTCTTCTCCTGAAGTAGGTATTATTTTTATTATTCCCATTGTTCAGATAAGACTGCAGGCTAACAGGGGGTAATTGGCTTGTTCCAAGTCACATAATGAGTGTGTGGAGAGGCTTAGATTTTAACCCAGGCAGATTCTAACCCTGACTCCAAAGCTCAAGCATTTAACCACAATGGTATCTTATGAAGTCTACACTGCACCTGACCGAAACTCCTTGAAACTTGAAAATCCACATACACTGAAGAGTTTTCTGTTAAAATAGAAAAGGAATGTCCAGTTGCCTCCCATTCTAAACATATGTGGCCTATTTTATTAGGCAGAGACTTTTTGTTTGTTTGTTTGAGCCAGTGTGGTGTGTCCCGATACAAGTAGAATTTCCTTTCTGATCTTGTGCATATTCCATGGGCTGAGAGGTCACTGGGCCAGCATTTGAGTTAAGTCATGAGTTCTCCCCACCTGCCCACCTTGTTTGTGTTAATGGGAGGCACCGATTGAAGTGTTGAGAAGCTGCAGGGAGCCAGAGGATGCCCATCCGTATGTGTAGGCGGTCCAATTTATAACCACCTAGGGACTAAGATGAAAGTATAGCAGTCACAAAGTTGCTCTCAGCTGCAGAGGTTTTCAAGACCATAATTCACCTTTGGATTTCCATGCAGCTGTAGGTAACAGCGTCAATTAGCACTGACAAATTCAGTGGTGGACCTCATTTTCCCTCAATTATCTTTTGATAGATCTATCTTAGATAACCAAATGAACTTTGAACAGGTATGATTTTAAAAAAACTTCCTTGGGCTTCTCAATCTTATGTGTTTATTGACAAAGTTTTATATATATATATATATATTTTAGTTTAGGTATTTCTAGTTATTTTCTATGCCTTATCTTTTTTTTATGGATAACTGGAATAAAATAAAGATCGACTGTCCCAGTTATTATTAGAGGTGATAATTTGCAGTCTAAGTGTGTTGCCATGGATACCTAAGAACCCCCCCAAAGACTGAGGCCTGGGAGTCAGGGCCTAATCCTGAGGTGCTTTTGAATAGCACCAGCTGTCCGGAGCCTGAAAGGCGTGGCAAATTAGACCATTATTAGAGTGAAATGGTATGGCTAAGCTAATTATTTGTGGGCTTTAGACACAGGTGTTCATAAAAGGCTGAACGTGCACCCCTAATGAAGTCTGATTGGGCCAGAACAACAGCCCAGCATGGGACTATCAAAGAGTTGTTTATAGTGTCTTTCATTTAAATAATAAAAGAGGCCACTGTAGGCCTTCTGTTCAGCCCAGTTTTTAATGTTGCTCTGAGTTCCTCATTACAGGTAATCATATTTGGTATTTCCCTTTGACTTGGTCCAGTCGTGGAGATCTGTTTTCTAATAACATTTTCCTTGATAGTCATACAACAATTTTATGTATTTTAGCCATTTTATGACTACTTCTGGTTAATGCTACCCTTAGCAAATGCAACTTAACTTTACAGAATAGGAGATTAGAACTTTACCACAAACATTATATTCTAGAAACCAATCATTCAGAGAGTTGTAAGCTCCCCAAGTATTTCTATTTCATTCCCTACAATACTTCTCTGATAATTTTTGTGCCCATAATATAGTATAGTAGCAAGTTGATTCAAAAATATACATTAAATCTTTTCTCATTAAATACTATTTGATTCATCTCATAATTGAATATCATCAGTTGTTAAAAATGTATGTTTGATGGAAAATGTTATATAGATTGATTATAGTGTGAGATTCTACTAAGTATGATAAAATATTCTTCTTAGCAAAGCAGACCTGAATTTAGTAATCTTTGCTTCTTTTAAATAATGAAAAACTTTTTGATGTCCATAGTTTATAAAGAAGTTCACATTCAATAGTTATCAAGCAACACACATATAGTATTTTGCTTCTAAAAAAGTAATGATATGGTAGATTTATCACTCTGACACTACCTTATAAAGAATTGACTTGTCTATTTTAGTTTTCTAAGCCTAATACAGCCCATGAGTGTGTTAGAAAGTGATATGATTAGCACCGCTGCATAATAATGTTGAAATACCTAGTGGATATTTTGCTTTAAAATCGTTTTCACTGTATGGCCTCACAAATGTTTGTAAATTCATAAAATGTGAAAACATATTTCTTCATAGAGAAGTAGCCTCTGCTACCACAGTTGGATGAAGGTATACTTACCCACTCTCTGGAGGTAGAGAGTGGACTATTAAAATAGACAGATGCCCTATAAATGTGTCTAAGTGCAGATCAGTATGATGGCCTAATATTAGTGCAAATATACTGTTGGGTGATTGAGGAAACCGACTTTTGTCTCTGAGTCCATTCAGTCAAGGTATTCTTGCTCCTTGCAGTTCTTCTGTGCATGTGAGTAAGTAGTTTCTAGAAATAATTATGAGGTCTTTAAAGACAGTGGTTAGTGGCTTTTATAATATCTTAGACAAACGCACAAGACTTTCTACAATAGAGATAGAAAGCAAATACATTACCTGTTTACCCAGATCAGAAAGTATTGCATACAGGAAAGAATGCCTTCAGAGGTGATCAGTGAGAAATCTTGGCAGTGGCCACCTTGGACCTGCCATAGTTATATGAATTATCAATTCAGTTAAATTTCAACAGTTATCTGCTAAATATCTACTGTGCTTGTAGTCTTTTCAGAGAAAGGACTGGCCTTAGACACAGGTAGTTACCAACGCTAGTTGCTCTTTCATTTCTTCTAGTAAAATATATTTTTATTTTATTTTTGCAACTAAAGAAATTAAAATTATAAAATAAGCACAAAGAATCTAAAGAAAAGCAGTTAACAAATAACATTTACTTTAGTAACAATAAAATAGAAAACATCAAATCAACAAATTTGATCTGTTAAAAAATCTAGGTCATTTAAAACATCAATAAAATCAATCAAATATAAAAATCACCAGTAAGTTTGATCAAGTAAAAAGGGAAAGAATGTACAACAAACAATATTAGATATGAGAATAAGTACATATAGAGACATAAATATAGATATGAAAATTTAAAACTATTAGAGAATAATATGTGCAACTTCATGCCTAAAAAATATTAGTTAGTTAAATTAACTCTTGAAGTAGAAAAACTAATGAGACAAATAACTATGGAAAAAAATGAAAAGGCATTATAAAAATCACCTTTAAAACGGCACTAAGTCAAATTAATTTTGTCAATGAGTTCTACCAAACTTCCATAAAGAGAAAAATACCTATATTTGATCTATTCCAGAAAATGACTTAAAGATACCTTAATTTTGCACAAGACAGATCAGGTTAGTACACACACACAGGGAGAAAGAAACCTAGAACCAAATTGCATTTATTTAAAAAAATGAAATAATCCAAACAGAATATTAGGAAATTAAAACTAGGATTATATTGAAAGAGAATTACATTATAATCAATTAGGGCTTAAGTATTAATGGAAATGCAAATTTTGACACTCACATCAAAAAATCAAATTGCTCACAATTGAGTTAAACAATAAATCTTAGGCTGGGAAGGATTGCTCATGCCTGTAATCCCAGCACTTTGGTAGTCTAAGGTAGAAGGATTGCTTGAGGCCAGGAGTTCAAGACCAGCCTAGGCAACATGGTAAGACCTGTCTCTATGAAAAATTTAAAAGTTAGCTGGGCATGGTGGCATGCTTCTGTAGTTTCAGCTACTTGGGAGGCTTGGGCGGGAGGATTACTTGAGGTTAGGCATTTTGGGGTTGCAGATCATACCACTGAGCGCCAGCCTGGGTGACAGAGTGAAACCCTGTTTTTAAATAAAAAAATAAGTAAATAAATCTTAATAAAATAGCCCAATTATAAAATTTGACATGTATATAGATTTTTCAAGTAATAATTTAAAAATAGAAAGGAACTTCCTTAGGCTAGTAAGTGTAACTACCAATAAAAATTAATAAACATCATACTTAATGGTGAAGCAATAATTCTACTGAAGTCATTAAAATAGCAACAATGTCCAGTATCATTATTATAAAACATTCTAAAGATCTTAGCCCAAGTAATAAAATGAGAAAAGGAATTGAATATAATATAGATAGGAAGAAATTATCTGTTTGAATGAAAAAACAATTTTAGCAAAGGTAAAACAATAGAAGACATTTTACAGAGAGTAGAATATTAGGACAGAAAAAGAAGTGCTACATTAGGATCCTCCAGAGAAACAGAACCAATAGGCTCTCCCTCTCTCTCCCTAGAAAGAGATTTCTGAGGATCTAATCCTAAATTCTTGCCTACTTGCACCAGGGCAGCCATTGCTTATCATTTGTAATAATGAAAAATTGAAAGTGATCTCAACATCTACCAATAGAAAAAGGTACATATAAATGTATACATAATTTATAGAAGCAAGTCACAAAACAGTACATATACTATATGTGTAAAACTAGAAAAGAGATTGACAGATATAGGTGAATGATGTCAATGGCCCCTGGGTCATTGTTAAAATTGCATGCTTTATCTGGAAAGAAAAAATTGTGATGTCTGCATGGTTGGTCTTTAATACCTTCTTAATCATCCTCTTCAAATTCATCCTTACCTCCAATAAGTCAAGCCTTGCACAGGGGGTTTTAATTGCCTCAGAACATCCCTCCTTGAAAAATTGTTATTTTAACAAGAAGCTGTGAGGGAAGATATATAAAGGTGTGTGCTTTAACAGTAGAATTTTAGAAATTAGCATTCAAGAACAAAGATGGAGGTAGGGGAGGGAGAAGGACCCTTCTTGATAGCCCTGAAACATCCCGAGGCGGTAAACACCCAGTGCCTGGAAAGGTCAGTCCTGATTGGGGATGATGAGTGCAGGGTCAGAACCCATGGGGAGCAGGGGACAGTTAAGAGAGGGCCTCACCGGCTAAGCTAAGGAATGACAATTTTAACTGCCAGGTACTCACAGAGTAAGTGAATGAAAAGTAGTTGAGGGGAGTAGATGTGGGGCCTAGTAATTTTTCAGGTCTCATGAGGGCATGCAGATAATAAGGACTGTAAAAATAGCCAACACCTACAAGCAATGCCTCTGAATCAGATGCCAATCAATGCATTTCGCATGAATTCATTCATTTAATCCTCACAAAAATCCTTTGATGGAAACTGTTTCTATAACCCCCGTTTTACAGGTGAAGAAAGGGAAGCAAGAGCCCATAAATAAGTATGAAACAGAGCAAAGACTTGAACCCAAGCATGCTGGCTCCAAAGTGTCTGGTCATAGCTGCTGATGGAAGTGGGATAGTCAGGAAACTTAGATGTGCTGTTGATTGAATCTTTCATTTTATATCTTTGCACTAATAGTCATATGTGGACATGTGTGGGGATAAAAAAAGACACTTCTCAGGGGATAGGGGGTGGTCACTTATGGTTCCTTAAATATTCTGTAATCTTATAGGCTTCAGAGCTTTTGCTGATGATGCTCATTGTTCTTCCCTGAAAATATGTGTGTGTGTGTGTGTATGTGTGTGTGTATACATGTTACTCAGAGTATTTTGTCCCTGTGAAGTGTTCTGTTACTTTGCCCCTTCCCCTACAGCCAATCACCCAGGCCCCATTGTATTCCCAGCATACTTCTAGCCTGTGATAGACTAACACTAGTACAGGAATTCATTGCTGTGTCTATCTTCCCCCTGAACTCGATATCTGATCTTCTTGAAGACAAGCGACTTACCATTGTTAATCAGGCTCTTTCCAATGGTTTGAAGCAGAACTATACTCTGGCCGGCTCAGATAATAGGGTTAGTTACAAGAATACACAGAGAAGTAAGAACAGAAAATACTTTCAGTGGCCTCCTGAACTGCTGGACTCTTCTTCAGGAAAGAGCCCCTCTGTGTGGCACTATTGTGATGCTGAGAAAGGGCCTCCTCCCGAGTGGTAGTGCTTTGCCATTCTGATGACCCAACTTCTGTGTCTGTCTTCTACTACACCTGCTTTTACTGCTGCTTACTCATATGTTTTCCAATGCGTCTTCTTCCAGTGCAAATTTCCCAAGAGATTTAAATTAGTCACTGTCCTGAGTAGCGAGCCATTGTTGACCAGCATTTATGTACAATGACACCTGAGGTCACTGACTAAAGATCAGCTGGTCATATTTGTGCCAGGAACTGATTCCTACACAATTGATGATGACCAAAGAAGTGGTGTCATGTAATACTGTATCATGGTGACTCATGAGTAGTAGGCCACTTGTAGTCAGTTCCACCAAAGGAAGATTTAGCCATGGAGGATGTTAAGATCACCATGACCTGTGCAATTGTAAAACTGTCTGTGTGTTCACAGAATCTAACACAGTGCCTTTCATACATCAGACACTCTGTACATATTGATTGAACATAAAAGATGTCCTGAAATGACAAGAGACATCAAAGAAAGAAAGACACAAAGGATTTCTCTGAAATCTTCATTTGTTCAATAATTTAGTAGTCATTTGTGAAATGTCTATTAGGTCCAAGAGGTGTCAGACAGTGTGTTTGGGGTAAAAGATGCAAAACTGAATAAGATAAGGTCCCAGACTTTGAGAATTTGAGTCTGATGGGAAAGATTGGCAAGCAAACCTACTATTGCAACACAGTGTAAGTGATGTAGAGGAATGTCTCTGTGTCTTAGGCTTGAGAAGCAGGGGCAGGAATAGTTTGTTTTTCAAAATCCCCAAAGAGAAGTAATCAGTGTGAGGGAGTAGAAAGTGTAAAGAGTTTGGAAATCTGCTTTGAGAGAGCTTGCCACAAAAATCATGGAGTCATGGAGCTGGAAGAGATTTTTTAAAAGTCTACATTAAACCAAATTGCTAATTTCTAATTACTTTCCCACGAACAATGGGTATACATTAGGGAAACTCTCAAGTGAGCTGAAGGCTACCCAAGCACACTTATTGGAAAATGATTAAATGGCAGGATTTGAAGGACTAAGTGGCCTTTTCCCTCTCCTTTTTTTCACGCTAGTTAACAGGACTTTGCTTCAGAGCTCCACTCTGCGGTTAATGATCCACATGGATTTCAGTGCATATAGTGTAGGCACTTAACTGAATTATCAGGATGCTCCAGCTTTCTGCTTCCTTTAATTCATGGTTTCTAGACAGATGGGCCTTGGGAAAGATTCAGCGTATGCATCAGAGAATCTTTAAATTGTTGGAACTGTTTTTCAGTCCTTCTAGTAGGACAAGTAAGATAATATCATTTTCCTAGCTGAAAAACAGACTTTGAGTGGTGGTTGGTAAATGAAGCTGATCTTCTTATGGCTGGGGCAGGATTCTCTCTTTGTAGAAAGTTGCTGAGTGTCAGGAAAAAAAGCGGGGGAAGGGATGTGGAGATACCAAACAGCTTCCGAAACAGTGGCAAGGATGGTGAAGTATCTAAAGGTCATTTCACATAACCAGAGAAGA
This sequence comes from Lepilemur ruficaudatus, assembly GCA_963574885.1. Taxonomy (NCBI): domain Eukaryota; kingdom Metazoa; phylum Chordata; class Mammalia; order Primates; family Lepilemuridae; genus Lepilemur; species Lepilemur ruficaudatus. The sequence continues at coordinate 23,467 of CAUYRT010011402.1, forward strand.
TACTAAGACTGCTTATCTAAGTCAAGTTAAAGAGAGAAAGAGGTGAAGGCAAGTTTGACGAGCTAGAGCATAATGTAGGGTCTGGAGCATATAGATGGTCCATAGTGTTCAAGGAAGCAAAACTAGGACCAGGGGCTGAAATTAGAGCTATCTAATAGTTAAACGGCCTGCCTTTATAACAATGAATTTCCTGTTTCTGAAATCATCAAGAAGATACCAAAAAAACCATCAGAATGAATCAGAAATGCTACAGAAGAGATTCTTGCCTTAGAATGTACAATGGGAGGTGAGAATGAGGCTGGTTAGGTGGTGGCATCTTAGGGCTCCTTGCAAACACACGATTCTTTGTTTGAGGTATGATCAAAAGCTTTGTCTTCTGTAAGTATTTCTCTCAGTACCTGGTCAAACTGCTTGAAATATCCACATGTGTTCATTCATCCATGCAAATCCTGACTTATTTCAAAAATATTTATATCAGAAATTTCTACCCTTATTGAGTAGAAATAAATTACCATCACCTCCTGGAGGTCTGGTGAAAAAGCAAACATGACCATAATAACTGTTTAATGATCTCATTTGACCCTTCATAACAACCTCAGTGAAAGAAGGAGATATTATCCCTATTTTACAGATGAGGAAACTCATTTCAGAGAAACTATGTTGCCTGGAGAATGGACTTAGGGCTCATTAAGAGAGCGTGACATGTTCATACGGATGCATGCATTTCCTCATCAGAGGAGTTGTTAGCTTCAGTGGGGATTCCCCATATAGCTGCTGTGATTAGATGCAGGAACATTGTCATGGGTATGAAAGATTAGAAGGCTTTGAAATCCAGTGTCCTGCCGGGGCACTGTAAGACCACAAGTATTTACTGTTGGTGAAAAACGTTACCTTCTTCCCAACTTTGTATGGAGAATTTTGAGAGCTTACACATGGGAGTTTGCTGTGATAGCAATTTACATGCCTTTTCTTGTTCAATACTTGCAATAACCCAATGAGTAGCATTATCTCCATTTTAAATGACAAACTTCAGTTCCTCAAGGAAAACTATTTTAAAAATAAAGGCAAGCCACAAACTAGGAGATTTTTGAAACCTGTTGCTGTCCAGAATATACAAGGTACTGAAAATCAGTTAGGGAAAGACAGTAACCCAAAAGAAAAGTAGACGTTTTAGATTCCTCCAGGAAAAGCTATTTATTAAGCAAATCTGAATGTATTAAACCTAAAGCTATAGGGGAGAATGTCACCTTTACAAATTCTTGGTGAGACTTCAAAAGGAAGAAGTTAGGAAAGGGCATTTATAGGGCTTTGAAGTCTGGGATTAATGGTTTACGTGGATCTTTCAAACTGAGATTGGGCAAGGTTTTTGATACATACTAATTTAGAACTGCTGCACTTGGTGGGCAAGGGTCTTAAGACTAGTTCTTTTGAGCAAATTATTGTTCTGCTAAGAGAGCTGTTTTTCCAGATGAGCAAACTGTTTGCTCAGGTTAATTGGCATGCAAGGAATGTCTGACACTAACAGTGAAATTATGTTGACCCAGGCCATCTCATCTTTTAGTCTAACAGCTATGTTGGGAGGTCTGTTTCAGCCCCCATCACCTTTGTAATCATTCTCCAGGCTGAGCTGGAGGATAGAGCATTACCATCTGAGGATATGATTTTAATCCCGATCCATGCTATTGACTAGGTATGATCACAAATCAAGTTTCTGGTAGTGCCATTTCTACTCAATATTAGGTATTTCTCTTCTTTCTTTTGGATGATCATTGTTGCATTACTTGATAGGACAGGGACTGAGCATTTGAAACAGTGAAGATCGCATATTTGAGCAACAGAAGAAAAAATACTAAGAGAAGGATTTTGATCAGCTTGCAGTTCACTTTTAAGCCATTAGCTAAGGCTACACAAATTAAATCAGATTTTGTCCTTAATGTGAAGCACACATAGAACCAAATGTGACAGTGTGAGCCAAATTATGTCATTTTGTTGCACTCTCCCTCTCTCTCTCTGTTTCACAGATATTTTAAATAATATTACAAATATCAAGATGTAAGTACAACATTCTAACCCTTAAATGAAACACGTTCTACCTTGAAAGGTCAATATTATATCTAGGACTGCTCTGTTTTCAATCATGTGTTCAGTCTCATGAATTCTTCATGTGAGGTGTTCTTTGGCCCTAGATGCCTTAGCCATCTCCTTTTTCAATACATGAGCCAAATACATGATGTTTCTCAATTATCATTTCTTTTGTAAGTTATGGAATGAAGAGGATTGAGGAGAGGAAAGCAGCTCTGAATTCAGCCTCAGTGGTTAAGGTTTTGCACCTCAAATGGAGACCCAGTTGATTCTCCATCTTGGATTATTACCTAGAAAGTCCATTTGCTGAGAGGGGAAACAAATTGTCCAAAATGGACCATAGATAACATCAGGGATTAATCTGAAGGCAGGTATCAGTTTATCACAGGAACAGATCCCTGTTTAGGTTGCAGGTAGTAGCCAATAAGCTGTTTGTTTAAACTACTATATTTGGAATTTTTGTAGCAGGAAGTATTCTTAATTGAAACATGTTATTGTGGTAAACCAACATCCTGTGTCATGATTAAGAGTGAAATATTAGATGTATGTTATTATATTTTGAATAATTCAAGGATGTCTACCGTTGCTTCTACTAGTAATACAAATAACTAGTATTTATTGTTTACGATGTACTGTGAACTATACTAATCACTTTACATATTTACTCATTAATATTTACATCAATCCTATGAGAAAGGGACTATAACTATTTATCTATCTCTATCTTTTTGGATTTTTTTTTTTTTTTGAGACAGGATCTCACTCTGTTGCCCAGGCTGGAGTACAGTGGCTTGACCATAGCTCCCTGCAGCCTCTAACTTCTGGGCTCAAGCAATGCATCTCAGCCTCCCAAGTAGCTGGGACTACAGGTGTGTGCCAGCACACCCAGCTGATATTTTTTTATTTTTTGTAGAGATGGGGGTCTCATTTTGTTGCACAGGCTGGTCTTAAACTCTTGGCCTCAAGCAACCCTCCCACTTTGCCCTCCCACAGTGCTGGGATTACAGGGATTATAGGCCACCATACCTGGCCTAAATATATCCCTATTTTAAAGATGAAGAAAATGGGGCAGAAAGAGGTTGAGATAATTTACTCAAGCTAGTTAGCAGTGAGCCAGGATTTGTACTCAGGCTGTGTGGTTCCAGAATCCACATATGATCATGTGTCAGTAAAAGTAGCACAACCAAGGTCTTTAACTGAGTCTGTTCCTGCACGTGTGTGTCAGGGGTTATCCAGAAATGTGTGTAGAAAGAATCTGGGAGTTGCCCTCTTAGTTTCTGCTCTTCTATTCCAGGAGTCTCCTACTTTCTTTAGCAGTCAGTATTATCCTTAGGTTTTGTGGTTCATCCAGCCAAAGAGATTGCAGCTTTCAGCCAGAGCCCTGACACCACTGCATATGCAGCTTGCACTTAGCCACGTTTTAAAAAAATTGGGAACATATTTGTACATTTCCCCTCCACCCCCCTCTGAGAGTGTATTTGCCATCAAAATCTGTCTGCTTCTGTGGACTCTCCAGTGCCTTCAGGTAGTTGCTTTTATATAACACTATGCCCATTGTTTTATAGTTATTTTCGGTGAAGGAATCTATCATTATTGGGAGCAAAAGTAAAAATGTGTGTGGTTTAATTTCTGGATATTTAGAGATTTTCCAGATCTCTTTCTGTAATTGATTTCTAGTTTGATTTCTTTGGGGTCAAACAATATAATTTATATGATTTCTATCCTTTTAAATTTATCAAGGTTTATGTTATGGCCCAGAGTGTGGTTCAGTTTGTGTGTTCAATGTACACTTGAAAAGATTGTATATTTTCCTGTTGGGTTAGAATGGTCTCAAAATATCAATTAAATCAAGTTGATTTATAGCATTGTTCAGATTTTCTATATCTTTACAGATATTCTGCCTATTGGTTATTTCAATTATTGGGAAAGAAGTGTTAAAATAACCAATTATAATTGTGACAATATAATTAGGCTATAATTAGCCTATTTTAATTATACTTTATTTTATATAATTATATCATCCTTCAATTCTATGAGTTTTGCTTTATGTATTTTTCAGTTCTATTGTTAGATGCATACATATTTAAGATTTTTGTGTCTTCTGAGTAAATTGATTCCTATAGGATTTTTTTTTTTTTTTTATTTATACAGATTATAACTTTCTTGCATGGGCAAGAGTGAGTGCCGTGGCATCAACTTAGCTCATAGCAACCTCAAACTCCTGGGCTCAAGGGATCCTTCTGCCTCAGCCTCCCGAGTAGCTGGGACTACAGGCATGCACCACCATGCCCAGCTAATTTTTTCTATATATTTTTAGTTGTCCAATTAATTTCTTTGTATTTTTAGTAGAGACGGGGTCTCGCTCTTGCTCAAGCTGGTTTCGAACTCCTGACCTTTGAGCGATCCGCCCACCTCAGCCTCCCAGAGTGCTAGGATTACAGGCGTGAGCTACCGCGCCCGGCCAGATTCCTATAGGATTTTATAGTCTCCTCTTTCCAGTAATATTCCTTCTTGGGAAGTCTACTTTGTCTCATATTAATCTAGACAGCTCTCTTTTGATTGGTGTCTTCATGGCATATCCTTTTCCATACTTTTACTGTTAATAAATTCTTTATTTAAAATCGGCATTTTATAGACAAATAATTCTTGTTTTTATCCTATTTGACAAACTCTTTTACTTGCAGTGTTTAAATGATTTACAAAATGATGTTATCATTAACCTCATTGTATTTAAATCTACCATCTTGCTAGTTGCTTTCTATTTGTGCCGTCTAGTCTTACATCCCTTTTCCCTCTTTTTCTGCCTTCTTTTGGATTATTTTTTCAAATGCCATTGTTCTGATAAGCTCCCATGCGTCCACATGAACACTCTTGTTCTTATAAAAGAATTGTTTTTGCAAATATGCAAACTATTTGTCTGGATAAAGTGAATTGCAAGAATTTCCTGAAAATAACAGTAAAGTTATTTATTAGTTTGTAGTCTTATCTTTCTGCATAAGGCTCTCCTGGAGCAAACAGTTATGTTTTGTTGACACAGGTCTCAGCCCCAATAGTTAAGTATAATTTATCCACAGAGTAGGAGAATGGGTAAGTATAGCATTATTACACACTTAAAACCTATACAGGAACAAAAATTAATATAGCAGTATGAATTAACATGAAAACAATGAATCTAAAAAACAGTGAAAAAGGCAAGTTGTTAATAAATGCATACAGTATGAAATCATTCGTGTGAATTTAAGAACACATAAATAGCAAAACTACAAATGAAAACAGGGAAATGATGAAAGTCAAATCCACAATAATTCCTTGACCCTTCTTCCACAAGGGAAAAGAGAAGGGAATGATCAGGGCATTTACAGTGGGAGTGTCAATGGTGCTGTCCATTTATTAAGGTCAGTGCACTATTCATGGTTCATTTATTTTAAACAGTACACATTATGTATTTTTAATTTTTTTAAATATTTATTAATTTAAGAAGGTAAAAATGTTCAACTTGTATGGCACCCAAAACATACTCTGTCACCTTCTTCTCGTTTCTAATCAAGTATCAGCTGACATTCACACATCAGGAAATCTGACCATTTTCAAATTGCCTCTACATTCCATCCCTTAGTTTCATCTCTACAAGATAAGAAGACAGTGTTTTTATGATCACTAAGGTTTTTTACAGAAATAACATTCTTTGATTTTATAACTATATTCAAAACTGCCAAAGGCAGACTTCTTGGTTTCAGTTAATTGCTATGTTCTAATTACTTATTTGTGATCCTCAGACTTCAATTAGGTAAAATCTTAAATAGATTTGATGTGATGTTCAGGTGGGTGGTAGGAATAAAGGTCAAAAAACACTTCTTTGTTTAAGTGGGTGGGTGGAAATATGAGCATGCTAACCTTTTTCTTTCTGTAGAAAACTTTGCCTGGATCTGAGGATTTTTCACGTGTATAATATTTTATATTCTTCATGGAAGATTTGCCTTCATAAGGATTACAGGCTTCAGGATGCTGGAAACTGGATTCACTCTCTTCTCTCCTTCAATTCAGGAATTAGTTAGTCTTCGATTTCTCTCTGTGTAGTTAACGTTAATATTTGACACGGGAGAGATTCTTGCAAATAACTTTTAGCAAAATGTATTTTTCTGTGATTTCCTATGAGCTAGCATTTCATGTCATGAAGATGCTGTTACACCCATTAATCCAGGGCAGCATGTGTGTTACATGCAATCATATAGACATAGCCGTGGGGACCTGGAAATAATTGTTAATGAACTTCAGTCTCTCTGACTGAGCACACGGCCTCAGACATCCTGCCTTGCCCCATTTTCCTCTTCATTCTCCCTCAATCTCAAACCCCAACCAGACACTCTTTAGTCTTCTCCACCCTCCAACTTCCGTGCCACCCACTATTTATTTATTTATTTGTGCTCTCAGATTGCTCAGGCTACAGCCACCAGGTCCAGACTGCTCGTTTCCTAAAGATTTGGATTTACTGGCAAGGAAACTTAGAGGCAGGGCTATTGCATCTGACTATAGCTTTAAGTCCCCTGAGATGCAAAAAGGCCTCCTGAGACCCTCTTCAGATGCTAATATTCACACAAAGTGCATGGGCCCCAGCTGGCCTTCACCTGCAGCCCTGACAGGCAGGAGCCTCCAGAATGAGATCCTGGTTTCCATAAAAATAGGAAGGGCACAAATGGTAAATGACAGAGAGATCTAGCACAAGCTATAAAATTATTTAAAGTCTGCTTCCAGACAGCTAAAGCTAATTGCTATGAACACAAAGCCCAGGCAGGAGTGCCCCCTTCTCCTTTCTTTTTTGTAATTTACTTGAGATGGAGTGACTTGAATCCTCTGCTAATGCCTACACCTAAAATTAAATGATGCCACTAGGTTTAAGATGCAGCCATCGTTGTTAATATTCAAGTATGTTTTAAGCAAAGGAGAAAAGTGCTACATGGTAGGGTGAAAATATTAACGGGTCATTTAGAATTGTCCTTAGCTGTTTCCTTGGTTTTATGGGGGTACCCAGTTGAAAGGTAACATTATTGTTTTGATTGCTAGTCTTATGGCTGCTTTTCCATTATTGTCAGCCATAGTTTGCAGCCTGTTCATTTTATTTTTGTAAAACAGATTTGTAAATGAAAGGCTACTGAATTCACCAACATATTCCAGGATTCAGTAAGCTTGAATACAAGCCAGGAAAACTCCTTTTTCTGTGCTCTTTTTGGGAACTAGTTTAGAGATGAGCTGTACAATCCTTTTCCTGGCCATCTCTTCTTTTCACGTGGCATGGTATCTAGAATATCAGTGACGCAGGGTGTTAGGCTAAGCTCTCCTTACCAGATCTTTTGTTTTAAGAACATTGTGATTTTAAAGCAGTGGTTTCCATGCTTTTTAAATTTAGAGATTCTTTCGACATTAAAAAAAAGTATTCATTTAAGATTTCAGATGCCTCTTAGTTCCTAATGCTTTATGATACATGCATGGATAACATGAATTCAGTAACATCTTATGGTGAACTTGTATTTAGTTAATTACAAATGCATATTTATATGTATTTGAGAATGGTTGTACATATATGTGCAAGACATTAATTAAGTCAGACAGTGTTTAGCACATGTACGTATGGATTCCGGGATGTCTCTCAAAATCATTAAGACCTTTTCAGAAGTCCTCTACCTCTTCTCTTAATTAAGGAACTACAAATCTAGAGGGAGAAAACTCAGAGTAAGGAGTCAGCAGGCTGTGGCTTTGTCTGTAATCAGTCATTCGTGCCCTCTTTGCATTTCACTCAACCTCTCCATGCTTGTTTCCTCATAAAATAAGGGTGATTTATACCTGCCGTGTTTATCACATAGGTTGTAGTGAAAATGATATCCAGTAGTGATGGCTAAAAATATACTTTGGAAAGTATAAAAACCACTGTTCAGGGTGCTAATATCTACTTAATTAAAGCTGCATATTTTATACTTTGACAGAGGACATATATTCTCATTGAATTAGGTAAAGAAAGATTTGGGATTCTTAAGAAGAGAAAATATAATGTTAAAATCAGGAATTGGATGAACTCTAAAAATCCTTTACAAGTGACAATGTGATTTTTATTCTAAAATTAATCAGGCCTCACAAGAAAGACAATTCAGAGAAGAGGAGCCAATTTTTTTTTTTCAATCTGCCAGTATTCAAAATATGTATACTGAACATGTGCTTCCCATCAGGCATAGTGCTTGGGTCTCAGGGCTGAGATAAACAGTTGCATGTTAAACTTGTTGTAGGAAAGATAATCTATATGTCAATTATTTCCTTTTCATTCTCCTTCTTCCTTTCTTTCTGTTCTATTTTTCTTCTTCCTGTTTCTCCAACTTTTTCCTTAGTGAACAGTTTGACAGTTTCAAGAGCATTTATAAAATTATAAGTGTTAAGGTTGGCTACCTACTGTTTGCACATCAAGATTTTATGTTTCAGGAATAATAATGTTCTTGATGTAGTGTAGGCTTGAGCTGTTCATACTTTGGAGTTTCATAGCATTGTCTATTAGAAGGATGAATATGTGACATTGTATGTTAAAATAAAATTGTTCCCTTATTAATTTCAATTTTAGTGAGTAAAAAAAATAGATAAATAAGTAAATCATAAATAAAGGGGAAAACCCCATATATTCTAGCAGATCAGCTTAAATGACTCTACTTTCTTAGATATCGCTTAAAATAATTTTAGTATAAGTTAATAATATCTTAGACCAAAAGTTCTATGTTTATATATTTCCTTTATGCTGTTCTTATATAATAGGTATTAGTCTTTACCGCAGGGTACCGTTATTAATGAGACCTTTTTATGTAAAAATTAGGGACTGTATGAAGTTGTAGGTAGATTTTGCTATTTTTTTTATTTGTTGCTGGTAAATTAAATGTTATTTCTTCATTGAAATTCCAGAGCTTCTTTACTTTATTTAAGATTGATGATCAATAACTTCTTATCCCCCAGGTATCTGTAGTTCTGCAGTGGGCAGACTATAAAAGCAGGCAAGCCATTGTGTTTTCCTGTAATGTTGAAGTTGACAGTGATTTTGGGGAGAGATGGAAAAAAGTTAGAGGGGTGAGTAGGAGGTGACTCAGTACTGGAAAGAAGAGGTGAATTATGCTACAACTAAGTGCTAAATATCTAGTCCATATGGAAAATAATAATCTTTGCTTAAGAGGGAAAAGATAATAGGGTTTTGTGGCATACTTACTCAGAAGATGAAACTTCTTCAGAAAGTATATGGTTAAATTATAAAAAGCACTTTTATTTCCAGGGAGAGGGAGTAGATGCTCCTTTCCCTATTGGTCATGCTAAGTACAAAGTAAAACTCTGGTCATGATTGTGGTATAAGGCTGAAATTAAGATTTTGCATTATCTGCCTTGACGTATGAAACCAGGAGAGCAGTTACCCTGCTCTCTCCAGATATGCCCCCACCCAGTGTGAAAGGTTCCCCACCCAGCTAGTTCCCCTCTCAGCCAGACCAGTTATACTCTATCCAGTCCTCAAACTAATGGGCTCCACTCCTCTGCTGCCTGCAAAATTATTACAACAAGCCAGTCACATCTTCGCGTGGAAACCAGGAGCCACCTCAACCTTTTGTTACTACAAAGATTGTCTGCCACAGCCCCTAATCTTTCACTCTATTCCCAAGTGCAACTCCACTGTGGCTCTGCATGACATGTGGTGTCCTCTTGTCCTGGGCTGTTGAGTGAGTATATCTGACTAATAAATTGCTGTTGATCTCATTTGTCCAGTATGAGGTATCAGGTTTTTGGCCATTTTATACTATTTAGGGTATGGGATCCAACAGGGTGAATAGGAGGCAAGCAATACATACATACTACAAAAGTCTGTTTCTTCTTTCTATCTAACTGGTGAACTTGAGAGTTAAAAAAAAAAAAATGACATGGTGAGTTCCTTGTAGGTATTTTTGTTTGTTTCTTTGTTGGTTAGTTTTTCTGCCTTATATATCTCGGACTTAGAGCTAAAGAGGCCAGTAACTTGGAAATGCAATGGGTACAAACCAGAAAGCCCCGGTGAAAGTCTTCTCTCTCTAGTCAAAGGACCAGAGAAGGAGCAGCCTCAGTAAACAAAATGTAGAGAATAGATACTCTAGTGTAGCCAAAAAACATTAAAAACAAACAAACAAACAAACAAACAAAAACAACCACTGTGGCTATATCCACACACAGAGCAATAAAGTCTGAGTGGGAAGTTTAGATATTCACTCTTACAAGATTATAATGAGGTACACCAACTTGCCTGCCAGAGTGATAGCAGAAGTCCAACTAGGGAACTGAGACTATCATTCTTTCAGGATAATAACAAGCCTTCACTCCCCTTGCAACGTTAGGGGAGAACAGGACCATGTGGTGACCCTGGACTTACACCTACCCTGACCTTGCAGCAAGTAGGAAAATCTCCCTCTTCCAGCTAGGGATGTATCAGTGGAGGCATAGTGGGAAGCCAGAACTGTATTTCCCACCCAACAGTTCAAGGAAATTCTCACACCCTAGGTTGGCATTGGAGGCCCAATGGGGGACCTGGACTTCTACTCACATCTGCCATTAATGCGGAAGTACCACCTTTTCCCTGCTGTAGTCATGTCAGAGTGAACTTGCTGAAACAGAATGTTTAAATAAGGACCAGAGTCTTATAATATTCCCAAAGTCTAGGTTTCAATTTAAAAAATTCAGGTTTCAATAAAAAATTTTTTAAAATCATAAAAAAATTATAAAATGAACCAGAAAACTCTCAACTTAAGTGAAAAATGATAATCAATAGATGTCAACGCTGAAGAACTGTCAACCCATATTTCTGTATCGTGAAAAAATATCTTTCAGGAATAAAGGAGAAATAAAGACATTCTCATGTGTAGGAAAACTAAGGAATCTGTTACCAGCAGAACTACCCTAAAAGAAATTCTCCAGAAGGAAAAGAAATAATAACAGAAGAAATCTTGGAAAATCAAGAAGGACAAAATAACAAAGGAAAGATTAAAAATATGGGTAAATCCAATGCATTTTTCTTATCATCTTGACTTTCCAAATTATAGTTGAAGCAAAAATTAGAATACTATCTGATGTGGTTTTAAATGTATGTAGGACAAATATTTAGAACAATTATATTGTAATTACATCCCAAAAAACTATAGATAAAATGGAATTGGAACACATGTTTAGGTAACTCCCTATGAAGTTGGGAAAATAAATCATATAAAAGAAAAACTGAGCACTAATAGAAATAAAAACAACAAAAAATAAAATGGCAAACTTAAGTCCTAGCATATCAATAATTACATTAAAAGCAATTGTAAATTTTGCTACATTAAATTACACTTAATTAAATGTAAATTGGAAAACTGAATTAAAAATTATGATCCAAATATATGCTATCTACAAGAAACTCAGGTCAAATATAGTGATACAGGTAGGTGGAAATTAAAGAGATGGGAAAAATATATCATTAGTCAAACAAACACTAATCAGAAAAAAGCAGAAGTGACTGCATTAATATCAGGTAAAATAGAGTTGAGAGCAAAGAAAATTATCAGAGACAAAGAGGGACAGAAAATGATGATAAAAAGGCCAATCAACCAACAAGGCATGGCAATCCTAATTTTATATGCTTCAAACAATGGAACTGTAGAACATAAAAAGCAAAAACTGATAGAATTGAAAGTGGAAACAGAAAAATCCACAGTTATATTTGGAGATTTTAACACTCATTCCAGGAATTGATAGGACAACTACACAAAAAATCAGCAAGGATAAAGAAGAACTCAATACCATCAGCCGATAGGATCTAATAACATTTATAAAATATGCCACCCAACAAAAGCAAAATACACATTTCATCCACAAAATATATACAAAGACAAATCATATCCTGGGCAATAAAACAAATCTCAACATATTTAATAGAGTTGATATCATGTGGAGTGTGTTCTCTGATAACAACAAAGTAGAAATCAATAACCTAAAAATAAGAAAAAGTTCAAATACTTATCAACTAAGCCACAAGTGTAAATGATTCATAGGTCTAGGAGGAAGTCTCAAAGCAAATATATATATAAATATATGTATTTATATATATAAATTGAAATTTGGGGACACCCGCAAATCAGTGCTGAGAGGAAAATACAGCACTACATGCTTACGTTAAAAAGAAGAAAGGTTTCTAGTCAAATAATCTGAGTTCTCACCTCAAGAACCTAAAAACAAGAGGAACAAAATAAATCCAAAGAAAGTAGAAGGAAGGAAAATTAATTTTTTTATATTTATCTTGTATCCTGTAACCTTGATGAACTTACTAGTTCTAGTACTCTGCTTTATTTTATTTTGTAGATTCCTTAAGATTTCCTCCACAAAAATATCATTTAACCTGCCAATGAGGACAGTTCTATTTCTTTCTTTCAAAACTTTATGCCTTTGCTTTCCTTTTCTTGCCTTATTGTAAAGGCTAGAACTTCCAGTACTAATTTGAATAAAAGTGATGAGAGCAGATAACATTATCCCTTAGTTTAAGAGGAAAGAATTTTTACTCTTAAGTATAACATTAGCTTTAGGATTTATTTATTTATTTATTTTTTTTCTTTATTGAAGTGTAAATTACATATCATGTCTTTTCTCCATTTTAAGTGTACAATTAAGTGGTTATTAGTAAATTTACCAAGTTGTACAGCTATTCACATAAATCAGTTTTAGAGGATTTCCTACCCCCTATTGAGACCCATAATACCCATCCCCAAATACATTTCAAGCATCACTCTCCCCTTCACAGTGCTCACCACATCAGCTTTAGGATTTTTTGTAGATGCTTTCTTTCAGGTTGAGGAAGTTTTCCTCTATTCCTAGTTTAATATAATTTTTATCATAAGTGGGTATTGACTTTTA
>CAUYRT010011403.1:0-25597 GCA_963574885.1 Lepilemur ruficaudatus
ATCAATACATGAGTGGATTAATAAAATGTGGTATATGTATACCATGGAGTACTATTCAGCTATAAGAAGCAATGGTGATATAGCACCTCTTGTATTTTCCTGGATGGAGCTGAAACCCATTCTACTAAGTATCCCAAGAATGGATAGACAGGCACCACATGTACTCACCAGCAAATTGGTTTCACTGATCAACACCTAAGTGGACACATAGGAACAACATTTATCGGGTGTCGGGCAGACGGGAGAGGGGAGGAAGGGATGGGTATATATATACATAATGAGTGCGATGTGCACCATCTGGGGGATGGTCATGCTTGAGGCTCTGACTCGAGGGGGTAGGGGGGCAAGGGCAATGTACGTAACCTTAACATTTGTACCCCCATAATATGCTGAAATAAAAAAATAAAATAAAAACAGTATGAAAAATAAAATAAATAAATAAATTAAAAAAAGAAAAAGATTAAAGATGACCTAGAAAGACTGTGGAAAATATGAGATAACTAATTTAAAGGGTGTTATTTATTCAGGTGGAACAGAACGTGACAAGAATTTAAGGTAGATAATCTGTAAGATGTAAACTATCACATGTAATCAAAAGTTGACTGTAAATATTTCCCTAACATAATCTATAATTTGGATGTCAGGTTGAAAGTTATCTGCAGATCATTACATTGAGTATTTGGGGTAAAATAAATAAAAAATTTCACATTTAAGATAGAATATTTACTGAATGGAAATTTAACTATTAAATACTTTAGAGCAAGTGATCTTTTTATTAGGATCAATTTCCTCAATTTCAAGAGAGCAAATACTACCTAAATCAGAGTTGTTTTATTTAAATATTTAATAACATACCTAGAACAATTTCTCCCACAAACTATCCCCCCATAAATGTTAGTTCTTCCATATTAAAAATACTTTGTACCAATTTATTTCCGAAAGCAGTTTGCAAATAACTATGGGATTCTGTGATGTTTTTTCTCTTTCATTATGAACACAGTCTAACAGTATTTTATTTCCAATGAAGTCCTTAAAAATTCCTACCTGTGTTTCATGATTCCAAACGCACACACTGCCATTGTAAAGACTTGCCAACATCCATGGCTCTGTTGGATGCAAATCCACACTCTTAACTCGGTCGGATCTAGCAGTTAGCTTTCTTTTAATATCAAGTCTCAGAGGCTAAGGAAAAACAACATTAAAAAAATTAAACTGCTAAAATCTGACTTAATAGAAGACAGTTGGTTTCTCATATCTGCTTCTGCCTTCAATATGCTGTGTGATGTTTTGGTTGATATATAACAAAAAATACCTGGCCTCACAGACATGTAGTTGGAAAGAGAAGAATATTTAAATAGTTTTTTCAAATAATAGGATATTCTTCTTTGAAGCTTGAGAAGTGGCAGTTTCTTAAAGGTTACTTGCAATGTGAAATCTGAAACCCTATCAATAAACTGCTTTTTAGATTAAAATCCATTGGTCTATTCTGTACTTTGAGTGGATCTTTCACTCAAGCATGATTTTGTAACATCAAGCATTGGTCATTTGCAAAATGTTGATTCACTGAGATATGCAGATCTTCCAAATGTTGACACATCATTATAACTATATTTTATAAAAAATATTACATTCATTAATAACATTACCTTCTCAACTGATAAGCTATTAGGCACTGGAAATCTGCAAAGTTCAGTGATAGTTTTCTAAAAATCTGATTTTTACTTGAAATCTCTAATTTTATCATCGGTAACAAATACTGTCAGGGACCAACTCACTTCTTTCAGTTTTTAAAAAATGCCTACCAAATAATCAAATGTAACCACAGTTTCTTATTGTCTCAAGTAAAGCTCACAACTTAACTACAGGCATGTTTTTCCTTGAGAAAACCACCGCAGAACTGCTTTATGAATACTCCCCATTTCATTACTCAGAGTAGTTAAAAGATACATACTCAAGTGTAGAGCTGTAATAAAATTAATAACTTTTACTTTCATCAATAACATTCTTAAATGAAACAGTTATTTTTTGTTTTGTTTCAGTTTTTAGAGATAAGGTCTCCCTGTGTTGCCCAGGCTGGTCTGGGCTCCTGGCCTTAAGCAATCCTCCTACGTTGGCCTCCCAAAGTGCTGGGATTACAGGCATGAGCCACTGCACCTAGCTTTAAAAATTGTGTGGCAATGAAGAACATACTGTCTGAACAATTTGGTGCCACTGCACCACCAGTTTTACCTTGCATTACTTTTATATCACCAGTGCCAATACAGCATAGTGAAAAGGGCCGATAGCATCTTACTATTAGGAAAACAGTTTTAATCTGTGAAGCTCTGGAAGGAGCATGCATCAGAGACTCGTAAGGGATCACAGACCACACTCTTAAAACCTGTGGTTTATAAACTATCTAGTAAATAAATTTAAAATATCTATTAAATCACAATTTTGTGTTCATGTCATTAGTGTTATATCAGGGAATATTCTGAAGAATTGTTATTCATGAAGTCCTAATAACCCTTAATCATAATACTAAATTGATTTCTTCAGAAAAAAGATTTATTTTGGCAAAAGTATTAGATGTTCAGTAATGTAATGTGTGATTATAATGACAATAATGTGTGAAGGCCTTTGGAGTCAAATGGGAATGTCTGAAATATTTTAATAGATTTACATTACAGAAACCTAATGAAATTGGAACAATTTAAAACAAAAACAAAAATATTCTCTCAAGTCAGAATAAACTAATAGTTTAAAACAGCCTTTTTCAAGCCAGAACTTCGTCTGAAGCACAGAACAGAAAATAACTAACTGGACTATCTTCTCCATTCTTCCAAGGATGCCACTCTAGTTGAAAAGTTAATTCATTATATAAAATGATGCCTTAAGGCAGTAGGCTTAATTCTCTCTTGGAGGCAGGTTGAGAAAAACTAATTTAAAATATATTTCTCCTTCAACAGGTCTTAAATACAACCTAAAAGCATATTTGGCAAGTTAAATTACTGTCGAATCTTTACTGTCATAATCTTCTATGATGATTATGAATGGGACAGAAATTTAAGGTTACTTTTGAACATAAAATGAAGATCTAGCAGAGATAATTTCCTAAGACAAAGCAAACACCTCACAAGGCTTTTACTCATCTCTTTTTGGATCTCTATCAAATTTGAGTCTGACTACTTCAAACTTTGTTCTTACTTCTATCCACACGTCCTTCACTTTTAGCAACAATCTTTACCTCTCTCTTACTTTACTTTAAAAGATCAGAGTTCTCTGGTTCTTCTCATCAATTTCCTCAAAAATGTTTCCACTGTTATCTCTTCCTACCTCAAATTTTCTACTTTCAAACCATTATCTTTGCATTCCTTGCTAGTTCAGGGAAGTGAGGCCTTTTACTTCTTTACTTCATCAATTTCAGAATTTTGCCCCATTAATTACTACCACAAATTTTAACTCCTTTTTCTCTTCAGAGCTGACAGATACAAAATGTCTATTATGTGCCAGGAACTACCATGGAGTTTTCATATAAGCCAGCATATCTCACTCTCTTGGACACTTACAAATTGTGTACGTTTTACCCTTAATACATGTTTTAAATTTTTGATTACTGAGTAAAAGTGATGCTCCAGAAGGTGGGCCAGGGAACTCTGAGCAACACCAGTACAACTACATACTTCCAAAGCATAAATCTCAGTTTATAAAGCACAGGCAAGAGTTCTTGTGATAATACTTCTCCCAACATTTAAGTGACTACTTTGAATAAGACAGTGTACAATAAGACAATAAGACAATGTACCTGTACAATGTATAGGCACTTTGGGACAACAATAATTAAGATGCTCATACTGTATCCTCAACTCTAAATGTCTCCTTACATCTTCCAAAAGCTGGGTTCATTAGGACTCAGCTTAAATGCCACTGCCACCAATAAGACCTTTCTGATTATCCTAGCCTGAAGTATTCTTTCCTAGGGGATCCTGTAAGATTTCATTGTAACCATTGATGATACATTTATGTGCATATGTCTTCTTGCTTTCTAGAGTAGATGCTTCTTAAAGGCATGGTCATTACTTCTACATGTCCTTATCTCCACAGCATCTTACATATTTGGGTATGGGGTTTAAGCACAGACAATATAACCGGATGAGAGAGTCATGATAGATTAAAATTTCAGTTCTACCACTCATTTCAAATGTGCAAAAGTGGGCAAGTTTACTTAACTTCTCTCAGGTTGGACTTGTGTGACACAGGCATAGTACTATTATTATTGACCTCTTAGTGTTGCAGGAATTAAATTCAGCATTACGCAGTTAAAGCAGTGTCTGGCCCATAGTAACCACATCCTAAGTATTATTGTAACTATCCCCAGCTGTTGAGAGAATCAGGTGGCAATTGTTTAGCAAAGTGCATGGTAAATATTTTATGGTAAATGAGTAAATTCACATTTTGTGTTTCACATAAAAGATTTAAAATATATTAAAGAGAAGGAGGGCAATATTTCATTATTAAAATACATTTTTTTAAATGTAAAGACTACAAAAGAAAACTAAATTAGGCAGATCCAACAGCCTTTTCCAAAAATGTTCATTACTGCAAGCACAGCAGATCCAAATTAGAACAGGTCGTTAGTAACATGAAGTGGTATAATTAGGAGACTTGACGTCTTGTTCAGGTACTGTTAACCTGGGGTCCCAAGAAGGTCCATGGATGAGGAAGGGGTGGGGAGAGGTGTCTGTGAGTGAACACACTAAATTTTATTCGAAAAGGTGTATTTCTTGTGTGACATTTTTCTAGGGATACTCATAACTTTCATCAGTTTCCCCAAGGGATCAACCTGTTTCTAGTTCCAACTTCGCTGCAATTAGCCTTATACAAACTTAAAGCATTTTTTTTTTTTTTAAACTGCCGATGAGGGACTGGATTTATTAACCTCCAGGGTCTTTAAGTTCCAAAATCTTTGATTCTGTGCTTTATAACAAGTAAAACTTTAAAAGGCAGGAAAATGTGTAAATAGAAAATACTGAAAAGATATTCTCACATTATCATATATTTTTATTATTATAGCACTCTTGTGTAAAGTATTTTAGGGCATTTTTGAGAGTGAGGGTGATAATAAAAACGTGCTGTCATGACTCCTATTCCAGCCACTGTATTTGCAAATGCAGAGAAGCACAACAGCCAGCCACCCCCCTCCCCCCGCCCCCGACTCTCCTTCTCTCCCTAGAAACCCGAGATTCCAAAACATTTGAAATTCCATTTTTGATTCCATATACATTTTTTTCCTGGGCTTCGCTGCTTAAGTTCGTAGTTTGTGGTCAGCGCACACTATTCCAAAAACAAACCCAACAGGAGTACATGATTAGCTCTGTTTTAAGAATAAAATGAAGTAGGTTTTTTTTTTGCCAAAACCTCCTACCGAGTTCAACGTTTTCGGCCTCTTGTATTTCCCCCCACCAGCGACTCCGCTGCAGACCGCAGGAGCTCCGGTAAGCGCCGCAAGCACCAGGGGAGTCAGGGACCCCTCACTCGCAGACCCTGCCTTCCCGAACCATCCCGGCCTCCCGGGCCCCGCCGCTTCCTCTCTTCCACGACTCAAACCGGACCAGGACTCAAGGCCAGTGGCCGCGGCCGTAGCAGGAGCCCAGACCGTTGCTTACCGCAGCCCTCAGTCCAGTAGCCCCAGGAATCACCCGTAGCCGATAGGTCCCCCGCTCCCTCATGCAGGGTCCGGACTTACCATGGCTGCTTCGGTCCGAGCCCGGACGCCCCCACTTGCTACCAGAGACGCAGGCCCTGAGACACCCGCCGACTCGCCGACCCGCCGACCAGCTGACTGACGTGGAACTTCCGCGAGGCTATTCTCGCGATACTCGGCGGCCAAGGCCCTGAGCGCCTGCGCAAATCCCCCACAGAGCTGGCGAGTCTAAGCCCCGCCCCAGTTTCCTAGGCAACGTGTCTATCCAAACCGCCCTTAGCCTACCTGGCGCCGCCTGGGACGTGGCGTATGGCACAGATCTCGGAGAGCAGTGGTCTGCGGCTGCTGAGCCTGGACCAGGACTGGAAAACCGAGAGATTAAAAGTAACGAGGAAAATGAAATTCCTAGTCCCCTCTAGACGCTAGGGGCAGGGGAAGCCTATGGCAGAAGCGCTATCGGGCCTCCTCCACTCTGGCTCTGAGGGGAGGGAAGTGGGAGAGAGAAGGCAAAACTAGACGAACGCGCTCTGGGCGCAGAGTCCGAGGCCCAGAGCGTTCTCTGCTGGACCGGGCCCTGATTGAGGCTGAGAAGCTAGGGGCTGCACCCGGGCTGAGCTTCCGGCCTTAGAGGTCGGAGGGAGGTCTCCGGGAGACAGGACTACCCAACCGCGTATTGATTGCCTTTATTAGCCATCGGCTGTGTCATTCATTCAACAAATATTTATGGATCTTCGGCTGTATGCCAGACATACTTTCATATCTTCGCATCAAACCCAAATTATCTCCGTTTTACTGATGAGGAAACTAAGGCTTAAAGAAGTTTAAGTATCCCGGCCAAGACTGCATAGTAATTGGTAGAATGAGGACTTGAACCCAGACTGATTTGGCCTCACAGTCCTGTGCTATTTCTACTACAGCAAAATATCTCATCATTAAGGTAGTTGAACTCTACAATAAATGCCTATGCTGTGGGGGTTGCAAAATAAAGTGCAAAAGCATTTATCTACCACCCCCCCCTTTAATGTCCCCTCCATTCCTGCCTTTTTAAATTTTTTTTTTTTTTTTAAGAAAATGTGGGCCAAATAAAACTTGCCGCCCTCTGGCTACATATAAACGTGTGTCTCTGATTTGACAGAAGCCTTGGAGTCTTTTTAGACCTCCAGATATTAAGAAAGGTGAAAATACATGTGTGTGTGTGTCTCTGTGTCTGTGTAGCGATATTCAGAGAGAAACATGGATTCTGCATCAAGTTATTTGGCCTTTAGTAGGATCCTTGCACTAATGTGACCTCTTGTGGGCTTTAGTTTTCCTCACAGTTAAAAAACATCAGGCTGGATGATTTATAAAGGTCCTTCCATTTCTCCTATCCTGTGTTTCTGTGACATTCAGTAGTAGAAAGGAGAGTGGGTCTGGAATTGGATTTTGTTGCCAGCAGTGTGATCTAATGATCTGTAAATTTGGTCTAATAATTGCATACTTTGCTTATTCAATGGAGTGATTGAGGATCACAAGAGTTAGTTGAAAAATTTACAAATATGAACTACACTCAATTTGCTTGAATAATGGAGCTTCCACTATTTTTGATTCCTGGATACTCTTGCAGGAGGGAGTATCTTTGGATTTGACACAGTACCAAATAATACAAAATAAAATGATACATCATCTCTATTCTCAAAGGGCTCAGTCAGAGATACTTGATCTTTGTATACCACTAGGCACCCAAGGTTTTACCTGGCTGGTATTGATGTGGGGCTGACTGAGCCCCCAAGTGTCATACTTTGTTTGACTGTATCTTTTTTCATTTTTCCACTGCAATTAACCAAAATTAAGTCCTGCAAGTCTGAACTATAAATTCATTCTTCTTTCAACCATTACATACCGAATTTGTGCTATATACAAAGCACTACACTTAGGTGCTGCCTTAAGATAATACCCATAAAATTTAGTCTGGGATTTTGATTGAAAGAAATGTCAAAGAAATAAAATTTTCTAATATGAACCCAGACTGATATGTCCTCCAAGTTCTGTGCTCTTTCTACTACATCTACTAAATAAACTAACATTAAATATTCATGTGTATATCCCAATGTGTTCAACTGGGTTTAAAATAAAATCTTTTGTTTACTCTTTGGTTTAGAGGAGACTGGAAGGTTAGGAAAAATAGCTCTGGGAAAGAAAAGAAATATGGACAAGTTTAGCAAATTAGTAAAGGATTTCCCAAGAGGTTGATAGCAATTGATCAACAGATCTTAAAGTCTTACCTGGTCAATTTCTAGGATAGCTGTTTCAACCCTGCCTTTTTACTGCTACTGGGAGAATTCCAAGTGAAAATTCAGCCAGCAGTGCCTCTATCAATACCCTTTCCATCCCCTATCCTCTTCCCTTCCCATCCCCTATCCCCACCCCTCCATGAGAAGTTGAGGAAATGAAAATAATTCCTTGAAGAAGAGTCTAGGTTTTTTTTTTTTTTTTTTTGAGACAGTCTCACTGTGTTGCCTGGGCTAGAGTGCCATGGTGTCAGCCTAGCTCACAGCAACCTCAAACTCCTGGGCTCAAGCGATCCTTCTGCCTCAGTCTCCCGAGTAGCTGGGACTACAGGCATGCGCCACCATGCCTGGCTAATTTTTTTTTCTGTATTTTTGTTGGCCAATTAATTTCTTTCTATTTTTGGTAGAGACAGGGTCTCGCTCTTGCTCAGGCTGGTTTTGAACTCCTGACCTTGAGCGATCCTCCCGCCTCAGCCTCCCAGTGTGCTAGCATTACAGGCATGAGCCACCGCGCCCGGCCGAGTCTAGGTTTTTTGTTTGTTTTTGTCTTTTAATATACAGGCATCATCACTTAGCAAAGAGGTAAGTAGTAGCATGAATAAGAACCTAGTTTCTCCCTTCAAAGGGGTTATAACATAGAGCAGGAAGGGTCAATTTTGCACAAATAATTGAATACCAGGCAGGCTATGGCTACCCTAAGATAGAACCAATAAAATACTCTGAAGGTAAAATATCCAGCTGGAGAGAGAAGTTTCATAATGGAGGCAGAATCTGAGGTGGGCTTTTTAGATAGAGTATATAGTATGTTTGAGGACCAGAAAAAGACCAGTTTTCTTGAAGAATGGTAATAATTTAGAAGAGCAGTGAGGGAGAAGGTTGAAGAGGGCGGTTGAGGCCAGAACCTGAAAAATTTTAAATAGGGAGGAATTGGGCTTTGATTCAGTAAGCAGTTGGAAACCATTGGGCTAGAAATGAAACCTGTTGATATCTGCCCTTTAGAAGATTTTCATTTTGTTGTTGTGTATGACATGTTGGAAGTAATGAATTGAGACAGACTACACAAGTTTAGGGGATGTGGGTGTAGAAATAAAATAAAATATAAATTAATAATGAAATATAAATCAAATAATAATGAAATGTAAATAAAATAACGAAAAACTTTCAAGTGCCCCCTATGTACCCACCATTACAATATGTACTTGGCATACTGTAATTCATAAAATAATACTAAAAGATAGGCATTATTTTCTCCAATTTACAGATGAGAAACTGAGGACTGAATTGGTTAAATAATATGCTCCATGCCGCATTGCTCAAGAATGGGTGACAAACCTGAGATGTGAACCTAAGTAATATCTAATGATACTAATGCCCTTTTGCTGGACTGTAATTTCTTCTTTTTTCTGGAGAAGCTAGAATCAACTAGCTACACATATGACTTGAGTTTGTTGAGTTGAGGGAGTGGGAGGGATCCTATTGCTGATGTTTTAAATCTAATGAACCCAGAGGAATATCTTTAATTAGAGAAAGATATGGTGCCAATGAATGACAGTGGAGCCAGTAAAGGAACTATCAGAGAAAGAGAACCAAGAAAAAAACAAAAAGAGAAAGAAGTGAAGGTAGTGAAGGAGCAATCAGAGTAAGAGACCCAGAAAAACCCGTATGTCAGAGAAGGGAAAGGAAAGGGAAATGTAACAGAGTGACGAGCAGTCCTAGTGGCTTTAGAGAATTGAAGGAGGCTTAGTATTTGTGAAAACTGTTGCCAATGAATTAAACGAATACGAGGACACTAGTAGCCTTCAAAGAAGCATTTTCAGTTGGGTAATGCTAAGAGAAGCAAGTTTTCAGAGGATTAAGAAATCATTAGCCGGCCATGGTGGTGCGCACCTATAGGCCCAGCTACTTGGGAGGCTGAGGCAGGAGGACCACTTGAGCCCAGGAGTTTGAGATTGCAGTGACCTATGATGATGCCAGTGCACTCTAGCCTGGGCAATAGAATGAGACCCTGTCTCAAATATATATATATTTTTTTTAAATAAATGGATGATGAAGAAGTAGAGGTTGTGAGTATAAACTATTTTAGCAAGATATTAGTGATGAAAAGGCAAATGTTGATGTAAGATACATCATACTGAAAGTGGGTTGACTGCTCCTGCATTAATTTATGATAGCACTCCAAATGGATATAGGCAACCAAATGGACCTTTGCAGTGTGAGTGGTAATTAGCCAGGCAAATGTCAAGAGAGTATATGCAGAGCATTCAATTTTTTAACAGAACTAATAGTTTAGCCTGCCTGGGCTGGAAAGTAAGAAGGGGGAGGATTGAGAAATGGTACTAGAAAGGTAGATGAGGCTCAGATATGCAAGGTTCGTGGTTGCCAGTTAAAGGATTGTGGACTTCATCCTGAAGGCTCTGGGGAACCACTGAAGAATGTTAAGTGGGGTAATCTTCATGCTCTATTACTGATTCATCATTGCAGGTCACTTACTTTGCTTATTAAAGGAAATGTTAAGATTATCAGCTGGATGTCTGCATGAAGTGAATAAAATTGAAAGTTTTAACCACATAGTCACATAGCATCCATCAGCAGACTAAATTGAGTTGGAGAACCACTGAGCTGTCTTCCAAGAAAAATGGAGCTTGTGGTTGCCCAACACTTAGAGGCAAAGGTTTGAATGACTGCAAAAGCATTGATCAACCGCAATGTGCTGTGCACTTCATATGATTACCTTCTAAGAATTTTAAATTTGTTAAAATAAATTTACCCCATACAAGTTTGATGTGAGATTCAGGATAGAGAGGATGTTCACTTTTGTTTACCTAAAAGTGTATAAGTCCAGACTGTTAGTCTCGTTTTTGACTTGTATATAATTTCACCCTTAAAAATTACACTAATTTCATGTTTTTTAAATAAAAAGTTTCAGAGGAATCAGGGTTTAAAGTGAGCTTTAGAATGAAGAAGGTGATTTCATAGATGGGAATTGCTACATATTGTAAATATGGCAGTAGAGTTTGGGGCATTTGTCACTTAGTGATCTCCACAGTGTTCTACCTGTGTAGGCATCCTGTATCCTGCTCTTCACACAAGGGTTACTGACCCCATGGTAAGTCATGACCAGCAGGCTCTATGTACTTCTCTGTCCCAGGGTTGTCTTTTGAAGTGACCTCTTTGGGTCTTAGTTTCATTACCTACAAAATAATGCATAGCTTGAGCTCCAAAGTCCCTTCCTATTTCTAACTTTTTCAGACTTTTGAGTGTGTGATTCTATGTTCCTGTTAAATGAAGTGGATGAGAGGGGAGTGGTTATAGGATGTATTTATTAATGGATGTTCATTATTGCTTAATTCGTGTGCCACCACAGTAGCTTTTCCCACATATTTCATAGCATGCATTGCTCTTTTTATCTGGAAGCCACCTTCTATCAGCAAATTTTTGGTGAGACTTCATCATGCTTGGAACAAGGCTCTACAAACCGTGTTCTCAACCAACATTTAACTTTCTTTCCAGGGAAAAGATTTCACAAAGTTTTACATAAGCAAGTTGATAGGTTTAGAGTAATTATGTTTCCTTAAGAATTATGTCCTTGCAAGTGACAGTGCTGCATATAAATAAATGAATAATAATGACAAATAGCCTGGATATCTGGCATATAGCAGTTACCTTTAAATTAATTGAAAAAAATTTAATGTAAAAGTGAAATATCTGGAGTGACAAGGCACTACACAGTACAATTTCCATCAAATTGCTTTATTCCACTTTCTTCTAAAGAATTTGTCAGCTCAAGTTGATCTAAGCGCATTACTGAATTTGAATTCAAATGTAGTTCAAGCCCCAAGGTTTAGAAATGAAGTTCTTGGGCTCTGAACTCATGGTGTGTGCTTTTATATCTGCAGATGATAATCCAAATCATATTGAGCTGCCCTGCTAGAGGACTTTTCATCTGATGTCAAAGCAACTTCACACTGATAGTGCTTGATACACTCACTAAACTCCAAATAAAGTTAATGTCTCTAGGAAGAAGAAATTGTTTCTTTGCTAAATTTGGCAATACTTTGGTACATCTGACATTGACAACGAATATAGCTATAACTTTATCCTGAAAAGGTTTATATGTAAAGTGAATGTTACATACATATAGACAAACAGACATAAGTAAAGTCAATATCTGGGGGAGGTAGAAGGGTATTACAGGTGGTTTTGTTTAGTTGTATTTTCTACTTTTCTATTATAAATATATACTGTTGTAAGAAAGAAAAGAAGTTATTTTAAGCAAATATAAAATACACCAAGGGAACTTGCCATTTTAAAGGAAGCCTATTTTGAATCTGACTATAGCAAAGAAATATCTCTTTATTTTCTGCATAAATATAGCTTTTCATTTTATAAAGCCCACTTAAGTTACAACAAAATGATGTAGTCATATCCAGGAATGAATAGTCTGCCAAAAGAGAATATGAAATCCTTGTCTCAGTGTTTCAAGGCAACCCAGAATCAGGTTTTGAGATAGAAATGGACTTTATGTTAAGGGGTATTCCCGGTGGAACTAGACAAGGAAGCAGCTTTGTTGGAAAGTTTAAAGTTGAAAGGGGAAAGGTGAGGCAAATGATCATGGAGCAGAAGAAGGATGAGAGACGATAAGGGGCCTGGTGAAAGGGCTGCAGGCAGGGCTCACATTCAACTGGTGTGTCCTAGTATTGCCAATGCATGTATTAAAATAGGAAAATCCTTACCTGTTGTTAAATAGCCTCTGTTTTCCACCACCTTAGCTGATCAGGTTCCTCCCCTGGGTTTATCCACAATCCAGCCACTAAAAGGGTTAACAAAAAACAAAAAAATACACAAAAGGATGTAGGAGTTGTTGAGAACATACTACAAGGTTCTAACATTGTCATGTCAGGAAGAAATGAATGAAGGAATAGGGTAGGGGGCACCGGAATCCTGCTCCTGTGCAACTGGCCAATATCTGGATTGATATTGGGAATCCTTTCTGATAGATGAGTGCTGGTGCTTAGCATTGTTAAATATTTTGAATGTAAACTCCTACATCCTTTTGTATTTTCTGTTTTTTTTCCTCTTAGTACTGCATTCTATATATTATCTTCTGCCTCAACTTCCAGTTCATTGTTTCTCCTTTATATAGGTATTGGCAATATGTGGCAAATATGATCATTGAGTTGTAAATTTCAGTTACGATATTTTCATTTCTAGTTTGTAAGCATAATTGTTTTTAAAGCCGGATCTAACAGCTAAAGTCTGTTCTGGTCTATTCCTACTCTCTGTTGTTTTACTGGTTTTTGTTCCTTTGATTCTTGATTATCTTTGATTAGATAACTGGTCATTTTCCTTAAATTATCTGTGGGGGTACTCTGAGGTCTAGTTTGAATGTGCCCTCATCCGGAGTGGCTTTATTTATTTATTTATCTATCTATTTATTTATTTATTTATACCAGGCACCTGAGGGCAGCAACAGTCGAGATCTCCTCACACCAAGTGCATGGCTTAAAAGTCTCTGGCCTGCGCAGGCTAAGTATACCGTGGTACAAATCCACAACTTCTCAAGGACTTTTTGTTCCTTTTCTTTTTTCTTCTCCTGCTTTGCTCAGGGCCATGGCAGGTTTTTCTGCAGTCCCCTCAGGTTGAGCAGTAGGTGAGGCAGATTTAGATCTGGTTTATCCTTAATTTGCATGTGTATTAATTTAGGGCAGAGTGTCCTACTAGACTTTCCAGTTTCTGGGAGCCCCAGGTCTTGACTAGTACACATCTGGCCCTAGTGGCTACAGTGGTATTGACAGATGCCTCCAGGGGTTCTGGTCATCCAGTAGTGCCCTAACCATTTTGGTGGCAGGCTTTCATCCAGATGTCGACCTGGAAGTTCTTTGTTGTGTTTTCCAATATTTGATTATTTTAAGATAGTGGTGTTGGTTTAAATATATTTTATCAGTATTTTTTGTTGTTTTCAGCAAGAGTGCTGATCTGAATAACTTAACTTGCTATTACCAGAAACCAGAAGCTTCTGAGGGAGTTTATAATTGGGTCTTAATAAAGGCATTTTAAGGATGAAAGACAATAATGATGTTAAGTTATCCTGATTTAGAGTGGATGAAAGCAGTCCAGGCTTAATTGGCAAGGAGCTGCATAATGGAATCATAGCTACATTTTAAAAGGAGGTGAGACGGAGGCTTTCCCAGGGCCCCTGAAAATTGAGCCCACGTATGAGTGGTAAGGCAGGAGAAAATTTTGACATATTTGGCAAGAATTTTTCCCAGGTTTTTACATATGCTTATTTTCTCCTATTATCAGTTGGCCTTGACTCTCTAACAGCTTCTATTTAATCATCTGTCAAGTTCTCCCTCCATTCCCTCCACCACTGCTTCCTCTCTCACCTGGATAAGAACATGAGAGAAAGTTTCACAACATCCACCAGTATTCCCAGGTTACGGCAGGATCTTCTGCCAAGGAGGAAAAAAATACATTACACAGATATTTTTTCACTCAATTTCAAGACTTCATGGAACCCATGTTAAAAACCCAAGCACCACGCTGTCGATGTAGACTACACAATTAAATTCATAAACATTTCTTGATGACCTATTATATGCTAGGAATAATGTTAAGTTCTGGAAAGAGAGAGATAAAAAAGACATTATCTTTATTCTAAAGGGGCTTGAGCATATTATAATATAATAAAAATATTACAAAAATGTAATATTTGTCCTCATAAACACATCTAGGGTGATGCCTCTTTGAAAGGGCTTTATAAAATCATTCTTGTTGTAAATTACAGTTGCAACAAAAGCAGGGATCTAACTACAGATTTTAGTACCTAGAGCCACAGAAGTGAAAAACAAAGGACACAGAGAAGTAGTACCCTGTAGAGGTTAGTGGCATTTACACAAGAGGCCCCTTCCTATGTATAGTAGGTAGAGAGCCATGTTCCCACAGAGAGAGTACCCATGGGACACCAAAGAGAAATGTGATCTGCATACTGCTACATAAGAGCCCTGGATAAGGAGCAGCATCAGTATTGCTTTTGGCAATAGGGGAGAAGGGAGAAAGATCAGAAATTTAGCCACATCTTCCAACAGTCAAGACTACAACAAAGATGGCTCTTGATGCAGCTTTGGGACATTTTTTATAGATCAAATGTGTTTCCATTGTCTCATTCTCTACTACTCCCAGTTACAATTTGCTAAAAAGCTAGTGTGTACAACAAAACCCTGAGCAAGATTTACCAGTGAGACTGGCGAAAATTTACCAGTGAGCCTGTGACTACATAGCAGAATTGCATTATACATTTACATTTATACAAATTGAGCTGAGTTCAAACATAAAAAATAACTTAAACAGTATTAGTAATTCGTCTCTCCTTATCACAGAATGAGCACAAACTAGAAGAAGTGAATTTGTTTTTTTCTCAGAATACTTCAGTTCCTTTGTAGCTCCCATATTGTGAACCTGTCACCTCACTAAATAAGATTCTGGGGTCTAAAAATAGATGATTTTGCTATCACATGCCCCTGAATGAAACCATCTGTGTATCTAGTGCTAAACCTGGGAAACAATAAAGGTCAGTATGGCTGTGTTGGGCTTGTTGAAAGGCAGTTGTGCATCAGTCTCCAGCATGGCTCCTTCCTAAGGCCATTTTAAAGGGTTATTTTGTTGTAATTTTGCATAATATGCTAAATGTAGAGCCTAGACTTTGATTGTTTGACTCTACTATAAATGCAAAATATATCTTTTGTTGTTGTTGTTGAGAAAGGGAAATTTAGAAAACTAGCAAATTTAGAATGCTAAATTGATAGTTTACCATGAAGATTCACTTTATTTCAATTCAGTGACATTTTATGGAAGGCCTAATCTGTGCAAGGCACTATTAGGTGATGCTGGGGATATGGTAGATTCTTACCATTCAGTTGCCTTCACTGCCTATGCTGAGTGCTGTAAAGAAGGTGCAAACCAAAGACAAAAGGAACACAGAGGAGAGAAGGATACCATCTGCCTTAGGAGCCTGAAGAAGGCTTCATGGAAAAGGAAACACTTAAGAATGGGCCAGATGCAAAAGAGCTGAATAGACATCTCTGAAAAGAACACAAACAAATGACCAAAAGGCAGATGAAAAAATGCTGAACATCACTAATCATCAGGGAAATGCAATCAAAACCACAATGAGATACCGTCTCACCCCAATTAGAATGGATATTATTAAAAAGATGAAAAATAATAGATAATGGTGAGGATGTGGAGAAAAGAGAATTCTTATACATTGTGGTGGGAAGATAAATTAGTACAACCATTGTGGAAAACAGTATGGAAATTTTTTAAAAAAACTAAAAACAAAGCTACCATAGGGTCCAGCAATCTCAGTACTTGGTATATATCTAAAGGAAAGGAAATCAGTATGTCAAAGAGATATCTGCACTCCCATGTTTATTGCAGCACTAGTCACACAATATCAAAATATAGAATCAACATTAAGTGTCCATCAACAGATGAATGGGTAAAGAAAAAGTGATATATATATATACACACACACAAAATACCATTCAGCCATAAAAAAGAACACAATCCTGTCATTCATGGCAACATGGATGAATTTGGAGGACATTAGGTTAAGTGAAATAAGCCAGGCACAGCAGACAATTGCTACATGTTCTCACTCACATGTGGAAGCTAAAAAAGTTGATCTCAAAGAAGTAGAGAATAGAATAGTGGTTACTAGATACTGGGAAAGGTAGGGGTGGGGGAGATAGCCAGAGATTGGTTAATAGATACAAAATTACAGCTAGATAGGAGGAATAAATTCTAGTGTTCTGTAGCACTGTAAGGTGACCATAATTAACAACAATTTATTAATATACTTTCAAAGAACTAGAAGAGCAGATTTTGAGTGTTTTCAACACAAAGAAATAGTAAATGTTTGAGGTGATGGATATGCCAATTACTCTGATTTGATCATTACATCTTGTATACAAATATTGAAATATCACACTGTACCCCATAAATATGTACAATTATTATGTGTCAATTAAAAATAATAAAAGCAAAAAAAAAAAAAAAAAGAAGAATGGGCCAGATTTCAGATGGAAGAGATATTAATAGCAGTTGGCCATGTGTCACAGAGTTTGGTGCTTTTCATTCAACAACTCTGAAAGTATCCCCATTTTATTAGATGAGAAATATGGTGGTCACAAAGGTTAAATAACTTGCCCAAGGCCACAAAATGTTGGTAGAGTTGACCTCAATCCCAGATGAATGTTGTAAGATTATAGCTCTACCTATGATAAAGACAATGTTAAGCTAGGTAGGCTCCTATGGCATTAATTTAAATGAGCACTTAGTAAATGTCAGCTCCTTTTTCTTATTTCTATATTGTATCTCTTATAGCACTTAACTCAGAAGATGTCTAATAAAAGGGTCAAAAAGAAGTGGGCTAGAGCTGCGGTCCCCAACCCCTCCCTTCCTCCGTTCCCCCAGCCACCCATGGGTACCAGTCTGTGCCCTGTTAGGCACTGGGCCGCACAGCTGGAGGTGAGTGGCAGGCGAGCCAGCGAAGCTGCTTCCCATCGCTCACATCACCAGCTGAGCTCCACCTCCTGTCAGATCAGTGGCAGCATTAGATTCTCATAGAGCATGGACCCTACTGTGAACAGTGCATTTGAGGGATCTAGGTTGCATCTCCTTATGAGAATCTGTTGCCTGATGATCTGAGGTGGAGCTAAGGCAGTGATGCTAGCACTGGGGAGCCGCTGCAAATACAGACTATCATTAGCAGAGAGGTTTGACTGCACAATAAATGTAATGTACTTGAATCATCCTGAAACCATCTCCCAGCCCTTTCAACCCTGGTCCGTGGAAAAATTGCCTTCCAATGAATCGGTCCCTGGTGCCAAAAAGGTTGGGGAGTGCTGGGCTACAGCATGGAGTTGAGGTGTGGAGGGCAGGAAACTGGTACAAATCACTGGGGCCCAGCAGTCTGGAGGAAGACCCATGCAAATCCCATGTAAATATTTTTAGCCTGACTTCTATTGCTGAGGAGTTGAAAATAAGGTCTTCACTAAGACCCAAACCCACTCATGGTAACCCTGACTATAAATATTTATTGTTTTCCAGAAAACACTAATTTTTTCATAGAAAATATGTACCTATATATCCACATATGTATATAAAATAAATATTATATACATAGTATTATATAATTAAAAATTTGGATATCACATGGGAGTAGCTCTTTATGTTTTTAAACTCATTTACAGGTGATGTGTTGTTTAGGTTGCCCAGCATGCCCTTCCTATAATGGAGAATTCCCCATCCCCTGGGGACTTGAGCTTGTATGTGGCCATGTAGCCTCAGCACAACATGTAAAGTGCTCCTGCCCGAGCTAAATCTTGAGAGGCTGGTCAGCTTGTGACAACGTACAGCAGAGTCACAGCACAGAGGGCATGCTCAGGGCAGGGGAGTCAGCAGCACCAGCGGAGAAAACATGGGTTAGAGACACCTGCAGTACCTGTGGTGCCCACGGCCCTGTGCTGAGCAGACAGATCCTGTGGTAGGATCATGGCTATGTCTTGTCCCCAGCTAATATACTTCTGATACATACCTTATAGGCTTAAGTTTTCCAGAGTCTGTGTTTATTGTTTTGAATGCTCCAAATGTCACGTTGATTTTAATGATAGCCAAAGCTAGGTTAGGATAGCAAGTAGCCATTCCAAAGGGGACTTGGGTTTGATTATCATTTATGAAAATAATGCTCTTTGCTCTCTAGATATATGGGCTGCAAGAAAACAGTCAGAATCAATCATCAAACCAGGCCTGACCCTTGGCTCTGTGCAGCTCAGTTGGTTTCTTGGCTCATTTCTTATTTTATCTAAAGCCAGGTCAGACTATCCAGGTGGAATGTTCATAAAAACCAAAGCCTTAGTGTGAACATTTTCTTTAAGGTCAAGGTAATTTACAGTCTGTCTAGAGAAGCTTTTAGAGACGTAGAATGTGACTGTAATCCACAATGCACTCTCATTACCCTTCTCTCCTATTAGAAATTGATTTTGGCAAGATTCCTTCAGGTGGAAAGTGACTCAGTCAGCAATTGCTGTTTCTTTTTTCACACATTGGGGTTCCCCCCACCAAAGTATTAAAGCCTCTTTAGTGTTCCTTTAGGAGAGGTTAAATACAGTTATCACCAACATTTGGAATTTCATATCTGCCTGCTATTTCTACTATACTTTGCTCCTTGGGCAAATCATGTGGAGCGGAAGACCTTTTCCTGAAATCACCTGAACTTGGCTACTGTGTGTGCTAGGTGACCCTGAAGGAAAATGCTGCCAAACAAGGCACTTAGCCCTAGCTGTGGTTGACAGCATGCACCTTCCTTTCTCTTTACCCATGTGAATCTCTCTTGTACTTTAGGCAGAGCTAACACTAACACTAACACTGTCACCAAACTATTTCTGACACCTTGTAGCTTGACTCTAGTCTGGTCCAGAGAACATGGCCTCCTTCAGTAGATAAGTCAAAATGGCAAAGAGGTTGACCAACTCATCTTCATATGTGGCCATTAGAGTTCCTGTAACTTTCAGGGTATTGGGTAGTGTTTTTTAATAGAACTCATGGTGCTCAATTCTTAATACAGTGCGTTTAGCCTGTTTACATTCATGTCCCCTTTGGTTAAATATAAAAATTCTCCTGCCCCGTATATTGAACATTACATTGGTTACAGATTTCTAGATACTAAGTAAATGTTAAGTTTAATTTTATTTAAACTTATTCTTCATTTTTAAAGTTTCCAAACATGGAGGCATATTGAATATGCCTTGGAAAAAAATGAAGCAGTGCTGAAAAGTCTGGGAAAAAGGAAAAAAAATGAAGTAGACTCCATGGAGATTTGGGTCAGCCTGTGTAGGAAGGAGGCTCCTGGTTAACAGCCATGGATTACGGCAAAACTGCAGTGTGGTGGATGCAACGGCCATTCTCAACCTTCTTCTCCTTATTGCCATCTGCTTTAAGCACTCACTAGCTTTTCCATATTTCCTTGCAGTGAGGAATGGACATGTGACATAGTTGTTGTAGCCATGAGATGAGAGAAGATGTCTGCTGGTGGAGGCGGAGGGAGTTCTGGGAAAACCTTTACTTACATAATAAAGAGGACAGACCTAGCTGGCTCCATCTCTTCTTGCCTTCTTCTTGCCTTGGAGAAGTTTGCTACCTTTAACAACCTCAGTCTTTCAATGTAAAATGGTCATAATACCTAATTTATAGATTGCTACAAAGGTGATAAAGATAATATATTTGAGATGAGAGTACCTTTTAAAAATAGTAACCCAATTTTTTTGGCATCTTGTATTTCCTTTTGCTCTTTGTGCTCCAAATCCCCATAATCCTTTTATTCATGGTGCTATTTTACAATGATTATACCAGAGATGAGATTTACTGATGAAAACAGATATACAAGGAGTCTAGTCTAGTGGGGGACGAAAAGAAAGGACTCAGGACATAGACTAGAGAATAATCACCTAATGATTCAAGACACGGAAAAATTTGTAAAATCATTTCTTAACTTTCACTTCTAGGAACATGGAGTAGACATACTTCCCCCTATTCCTTTCCCTAAGTGTAACAGACAAGTGAGGGACCGCAGGAGCCAAGAAATGATACAATGGTGAGTTCCCAGGGTTTTCTTTCTGCACTCTATATCCCAGACTTGGAGCTGCAGAAGTCAGCAACATAGAAACACCAATAGGCACACACACAAAAAACACAACCCAAACAAAGGCCTGTTCTATAACTAATGGGCCAGGAAAGGGGCAGTCTAGCAAGATAGAAAGCTTTTAGATGATAACTCCTCTACTCCAGGCAAGAGCCACAGGAAAATATGCTGCCCCACGCCACTTACTCCAACAAAGACCAAGTAGTGAGCCTAGACACTCATCCTCACCAAACTGTGATGAAATATCCCAACCCTCCTTCTGGGGTGGTGTCAGAGAAGGTCAAGTAGAGAGTTGGGACCTTAATCCTCACTGGATCATAAGGAGGCCCACCTCTCCACAGTGTCAGTGGAGACCAGATGGGAAGCCTGGACTTCCACCCTTATCTGTCAGTAATGAGGTAACTCTCCATCATCTCAGTGGGGTAGTATTAGAGAAGGCCTAGCAGTAAGGAGGCCACCCTTCCCTCCACCCTTGTGGCATTAGTAGATGCCAAGTGGGGAATAACAATGAGGTATTCCTACCCCTCTCAGCTGGAGAGATATCAGTAGAGGCTTATTAGAAAATTGGAACTTCTACCTCCACCTAGCAGTAGCAAGGAACTCCCACATCCTGTTTTCAGGTGTTGACAGGGGCTGAGTGGGGACGCTAGACTTCTACTTGCACCTGAAAATAATGAGATGCCCTTCCCCACCCTCTACTCCCACTGTTGGAGCAGTGTTAGAGGAAGTCAGCTAAAGCAGAAGGTTCAAATAAGATGAAAAAATCAAAAATAATACCCCAAATGCCCAGGTTTCAATTGAAAATCACTTATCATGCCAAGAATCAGGAAGGTTTCAACCAGAATGTTAAAAGACTATCAATAGATGCCAATACCAAGATGTCAGAAATTTTAGAATTATATGACAAACATTTTAAATTAGTCATCATAAAAATGCTTCAATGAACAATTAGTCAATGTACTTGAAACAAAAGTACAAAAACAAAAGTACTTCAGAGAAGTAAAAAGAAAGTATCAGCAAAGAAATAAAAGAAATAAAGAAGAAGCAAATGGAAATTTTAGAACTAAAAAATACAATAACTGAAATTAAAAAAATAATTCAGCGAATGGACTTAATAGCAAAACAGGGGGAGCAGAGGGAAAAAAATCAGTGAACTGTTAGATACAACATTAGAAATTATCCAATCTGAACAACACAAAGAAAATAGACTGAAAAAAAAATGAGTGGAAACTCAGATCTCTGGGATTATAACAAAAGTTCTAACATTCATGTCATCAGAGTCTTGGAAGGAGAAGAGAAAGAGGACAAGTCTGAGACAGTACTCAAAGAAATAATGGCTGAAAATTTCTCTAATTTGGCA
Source organism: Lepilemur ruficaudatus (assembly GCA_963574885.1). NCBI lineage: Eukaryota > Metazoa > Chordata > Mammalia > Primates > Lepilemuridae > Lepilemur > Lepilemur ruficaudatus. The sequence continues at coordinate 22,014 of CAUYRT010011403.1, forward strand.
AAATACATAAACCTATAGACTCAGGAAGCTGCAAGAATTCTAAACATGATAAATCTAATGAAATCCATACCAAGATTACGTTCTAGTCAGACTTCTGAAAACTAAAGACAAATTAAAAATCTTGAAAGAAGCAAGAGAGAAACAACACTGTACTTATAGGGGAAAATAATTTGAATGACACCAGTTGTCATCAGAAACCATGGAGACCAGAAGGAAGTAGCACATTTTTAAGTGCTTATGGAATTTTAACTGTCAACTCAGAATCTTATATCCTGCAAAATGACCTTCAGGATTGAAGAAAAAAATCAAGACATTCTCAAATAAAATAAAACTAAAAAAATTTGTCACTAGTAGAATTATTCTAAAAGAATGGCTACTGAAAATTCTGTAAACAGAAAGAAAATGATAAAAGAATGAAACTTGAAACACCAGGAAAGAAAAAAGAATGTAGTAAGCAAAAATATGGGTAAATACAACAGGCTTTCCTTCTCCTAAGTTTTCTAAATTATATTTGGAAATTGAGCTTTCTATACTTCACTTGAACAGTAAAATAATATCAGTAGGCTGTGATAAATTATGTTTAAATAGCATAACACCTAGAGGAACCAATAAAAAGCTATTTAAAGAGATATACTAAAAAAAAGTATAAATAAACAAAATGAACTTCTAAAAATATTCAAGTAACCCAATGTAAAGTAGGAAAAAGAAAACAGAGAAGTAAAAAACAGAGAGAACAAACAGAAAACAAAAATAAAATGGCAGACTTAAGCCAACATATCGATAATTACATTAAATGTTAACAGTCTAAATATCCCAATTGAAAGACGAAAATTGGCAGAGTGATTAAAAATTGTGACCCAACCATGTGCTAACTACAAGAAACTCACTTCAAATATAATAATATGGATAGTTGAAAATAAAAGAATAGAATAAGATACATTATGCAAACATTTGTTAGAAGAGAGCAGAAGTGGCTATATATTTCAGAACAAATTATGTTTTTTTGTCATATATTTGTCAGATAAAATTATGTCAGCTTTATGTCTATTAAGGTAATTAGTTCAGATAAAATAGTTTTCAGAGGAAAGAGATGGACATTATATACTGGTAATAGGATTAGTCCATCAAAAAGACATACTATTCCTAAATGTGTATGCACCAAATGTAAATCTACAAAATATGTGAAGCAAAAATTGATAGAACTGAATGGAGAATTAGACAAATCTATAATTATAATTGGAAACTTCAATACCCCTCTCTTTGGAAACTTCAATACCCCTCTCTTAACAATTGATAAAACAACTACACAGAAAATCAGCAAGAACATAGAAGAATTCTAGAAACACATTATCAACAAATACGATCTAATCAAGACATATAAAACATTACACCAAGCATCACCACAATTTGCATTGCTTTCAAATGTCCACAGAACATATACCAAGATAGACCATATAATGTGCCACAAAACAAACCTCAACAAATTTAAAATAATGTGAAATCATACAGAGTCTGTGCTCCAACCACAATCAACTCAAAGTAGAAATCAGTAACAGAAAGATAGCAGGAAAACCTCAAATGTTTGAAACTAAACTACACTTCTCTAAATAATTAATGGGTCACAGAAGAAGTCTCAATGGAAATAAAAAAATACATTGAGTTGAATGACAATGAAAATGCAACATATCAAAATTTGTAGGGTACAGCTAAAGCTGTGCTGAAAGGGAAATTTATAGCACTAAAATGCATATATTAGCAAAGAGAAAAAGTCTCAAATCAATAGTCTAAGCTCCCACTTCAAGAACCTAGAAAAAGAAGAACAAAAAAACCCCAAAACACACAAAAGGAAAGAAATAATAAAGATAAGAACAGAAATCAATGAAATTGAAAACAGAAAAATAATAGAGAAAGTCAGTGAACCAAAGAGCTGGTTAAAATATCAAATAGAAAATCTCTAGCAAGACTGTTAAACAAATACAGGAGAGAAGGCACATATTACCAACATCAGAAATGAAGACGGGCTATTACTATAGACCTTGCAGACATCAAAAGAATAATAAAAGAATTCTACAAACATCTGTATATAAATATAACCACTTTGATGAAATGGACAGTTTCTTAAACAAACAAACAAAACAACAAAAAACAAATTAGCACAACTCACCTAATATGAACCAGATAATTTTAATAACTTTATGTCTATTAAGATAATTAGCTCATAATTTAAAAACTGTCTCCCCCCAAAAATCTCCAGGCCTAGATGGTTTCCCTGGTGAATTCTACTGTGTAAAAATGAATTAATACCAATTCTACACAACTGCATCCTGAAAATAGAAGAGAACATTTTCTACTTCAGTTTATGAAGCTAGTATTACCTTACTATCACTGGAGAAAGATAATACAAAAAAAGAAAGAAAAAGAAAACTACAGACCAATATCTCTAATGAACTCAGACAAAAAAACCCTCATCAAAATAATAGTGAATAGAATTTAGCAAGATATAAAAAGAATTACACACTATGGCTAAGTGGGATTTATTCCAGGTGAGTGAGGCTATTTCTTTCTTTTTTTTGTTGTGGTCTTTTTTTTTCTTTTTTTAATTTTTATTTCAGCGTATTATGGGGGTACAAATGTTAAGGTTACACATATTGTCCTTGCCCTCCCTCCCCCCTCGAGTCAGAGCTTCAAGCCTGACCATCCCCAGACAGTGCACATCGGACTCATTATGTATGTATATGCTCATCCCCTTCTCCCTCTTCCCATCTGCCCGACACCTGATAAATGTTGTTCCTATGTGTCCACTTAGGTGTTGATCAGTGAAACCAATTTGCTGGTGAGTACATGCGGTGCCTGTCTACCCATTCTTGGGATACTTCACTTAGTAGAATGGGTTTCAGCTCCATCCAGGAAAATACAAGAGGTGCTATATCACCATTGTTTCTTATAGCTGAATAGTACTCCATGGTATACATATACCACATTTTATTAATCCACTTGTGTATTGATGGGCACTTGGATTGTTTCCACAACTTTGCAATTGTGAATTGTGCTGCTATAAACATTCAAGTGCAGGTGTCTTTTTTATAGAGTGTCTTTTGCTCTTTTGGGTAGATGCCCAGTAGTGGGATTGCTGGATCAAACGGTAGATCTACTTGTATCGCTTTCAGGTATCTCCATATTGCTTTCCACAGGGGTTGCACTAGTTTTCAGTCCCACCAGCAATGTAGGAGTGTTCCTAACTCTCCGCATCCACGCCAACATTTATTGTTTTGTGACTTTGTGATAAAGACCATTCTCACTGGAGGTAAGTGATATCTCATTGCGGTTTTGATTTGCATTTCCCTGATGATTAGAGATGTTGAGCATTTTTTCATATGTTTCTTGGCCATTCTTCTGTCTTATTTTGAAAAGTTTCTGTTCATGTCCTTTGCCCACTTATTGATAGGGTTGTTTGATTTTTTCTTGCTGATTTTCCTAAGTTCTAAATAGATTCTAGTTATCAGCCCCTTATCAGATGTGTAGCATGCGAAAATTTTCTCCCATTCTGTAGGTTGCCTGTTTGCTCTCATGACAGTTTCTTTGGC
>CAUYRT010011404.1:0-25028 GCA_963574885.1 Lepilemur ruficaudatus
GTGTCCCAGGAAGCCTCTAAAGATATTTGAATACATTTTCCCTTTCATGGGTTTCCTGCATGTTTTCCTATTTGTAAGAAAATTGATCCGGACCAAGTGTTCCTATGATTTTGAGCTTAGTTAGTGAATGTTTTCCTTTCATAATGTATTAGTATCTGTTTTTCTTTATGACAGTCCAAGAGGGGGGAAAACAAACTCCACAAATAATCTTCTGGAAAACAAAATACTATGAAATACATAGATATTTGGAGGAACAATTTAAGAATTGATGTATATATTTTAGAACAATATTAAACATAATTTACTATAAAAGTAGTAGATGTTTTAACTGGCTACAATTTTTATGCATTCTCTCTTGAGCACAAACTCTAATTGGTAGTTTATGTGGTTTAAATTTGAAGAAGTCATACAACTTCTTTTTTAGTCGAGATTTTTTATTGCTTGTTTGGGTTCACAGTATACAAATAAACAGTACAACATTGTACTTTTATAATAAAGAGTTTCAAGGGAATGAAAAATAAATATGCAGCAAAATTAAAGTATAAAATATTCTTGACTCTAGGAATATTCACAATAATTCATCAATATTGCTAGAATGTAGAAATGCAAATAATGAAATGACTCAATTTTAGTGTTATTATCTCAGTTTTATTTTTCTTGCTAGTAAATATCTAGATGAAAAATAAATTTTATCTAGGAATACAAAGAATATTAGAATACATTTTGGTAAAAATTTCCACAGGGAAAAAAGAAAGCAATATTACAGTCTTAATTTAAATTCAAAGAAGGTTATAATTGATGTAAGTTTCCTAGTTGTCTCTAGCAAGTATCAGTTCTGGGCTGGGAGTACAGAAGAGAACAAGGTAAAGAATATTAAAATGTTTAACTATAGTTCACTGGGTTAAGTGCTCATTATTCAAGGGAAAGAGAGACCCATCATTTATTCTACATTTTTTTTTCTTTCATTTTCCTGGCATGCAGATAAACTTAACCTTGGAGTAATATCAATGAAGTAGGCTCTGAATGTGCCCTCTCTGCTTAATGTGGTCACACAGAAATTAGCTACTGTTTTCATGTGTCATTTCATTAGTAGATGAGATGGAAATTAATTTAGAAACAAAATTGCATAAAGGGTTGGATTCACCACTATTTTATAAGTTGATATTTTAAAAATTAATTTTATTTCTTCTTTTGAATAAACCATAATATATTGGTGTGTCAAACATTTTTATCTGACTTGTATCACATGCTATTAGAAGACATTTTTCTATTATAATTCTTTGCCAATAGGTAATTACATAATCATACAAAATTTGTTAAATGTTTTCTGCCATAAGTTTAGTAAAACAAAGAAAACAAATATATAGTTTATTTTTGTAATAGCCTTATGTAGTGTTTGGATGAATTGCCTTTTGTTGATAAGATTTTACAAGGAAAATTAGTTTGAAAGAAAACAGAATAAGTAGCAAATGTGACATACAAGAGTAAACATTTTTAATTGAATTTGTCACTTGAAACTGGTAGCCAAGTAAATTTACTTATTCTGTAATGCTTCATAACTTGTCTGTGATCATGTTGACAAAATATATTTTCTGTAAGTAGAAGAGAGCTGAAAGCCCACAGTCTACAATGAAGTGGATGAGATAAATATTAATTTGTTATGACAAGAAATATTATGTTGCATCAGAGCTGCTCTACAAAGGGCATATTGCTTTTTACATTGAGATTATCTCATATAATTAGATGATGATAAATGTGTAGATAACCAAGTGAAACTAAGGAGAAATTATCAGATATATATGACTAGGATTGCAATATTTTAGTCAAATGGCATTCTACTGGCTATAACTCATCCAAAACAAATGGTAAAATGTCAAAAAACTAATTATTTATAAAACAGATCTCCCAAAGTATTTTTGACTTAAAAATGTTCTCTAACAGCCTACAAGATCCTTGATGTTTTTCTTTCTTTTCCTTTTTTTTTTGATTTGCTAACCAAATTATATTCCCCTTCAATAATGGACAATCTGAATGAGCACTTAGCACAGGGATCTTAACACAGTTTTCCTTACCAACATCTCCTATAACTTATTCACTTCAAGACCATGAGTGAAAAGGCCAAGCTGATACATTTGTCAAAAACTTCAAGGGCCACTGAATCACAGGAATCACTTTACCTCTGAGGGTTAGAAAATAATGACAGTAGCTTCACTGAGGAACCCTAGGGTTCCTGCAGCAACTACAGTAACAGAAAACTGGGAAGTTCAGAGGGACTTTGCCCTTCAGGGAGGGCAGACCTCTATTGTAGCATATGTATAAAACACAGGCAAGAAAAAATCACACATGTGAGAAAAGTTTCTGGTTCTATTTACCTTCAGATTATACTGGAGCGTCTATAAAACTCAATCTAGGAGGTAAACTTATATTAAACACTATACAGATCAGAGGAAGGGATGTTAAAAGCAGAGGGATGAATGGTGAAAGTAAAAAATGATTGTATATTTATAGAAAAACATGAAAGCTGAATAAACGCTCCCTCATTTAAATATTGGTAGCATTGTACAGTAGTTAAGTGTATAATATTGCAGATAAAATATGTTCAAAGTCTGGATCTTCCACCTACTAGCTGTGTAATAATGGGGAATATATGTCACTTCATTTTTTCCTCTGCTTCTTCCTGTATTAATAACACTATGTCTTTTTTTTCATTTGTTGAAAAACAAAACAAAAGAAGCCCTACAAAACTACATTGTTCTCTATCTGTGATTAATTACATTAATACAGATAAAGCTTACATTTCTCTTATTTTATTCCATTTCCTCCCCAGCTCCCAATCCTAAAGCCATTGCACTATGTTCTGCGGAATGCATGGTCCATCAAAAATAGCATCTCTGTTTCTGCAACTTCTTTGAAAGTGACCTGCATCACAGTGCTCCAACAGAAACCACCACTTGAATAGAGGCAAGGGAAAAGTGACCCCTACTTTCCTCACCAGCTATTTCCACCTTTTTTTGTTGTTGTTGTTCCTTTATGGAATGAAATATCTTGAAAAGGCTATCTATATTAACCATGTCCAATTCCTCTTCTCCCACTATCTCAAGAATCTATTTTAATCAGATTTTCACTGGATCATTCCATTGAAACTGTTTACTGTAACAACTAATTGGGTAGAAAAAAGTTAAAAATAAAAAGGAAGAAAAAAGTTTTATTGTTTGGCATACTGTATTATTTAGTAAATACATCCAACGAAGGATTAATAACAAGAATTATAAGAAACTCCAACAACTCAATAGCAAGGAAACAAATAATAACAAAAAGTGAGCAAATGATCTGGACAGAAATTTCTCAAAAGAATACATACAAATGGCCAAAGAATGTATGAAAAATGCTCACCACCATTAATCATCAGGGAAATGCAAATCAAAACAACAATGAGATATCATCTCACCACAGATAGAATGTCTATTATCAAAAACATAGAAAATAACAAGTGCTGACAAGGATGTGGAGAAAGGGGAATGTGTGTACACTGTTAGAGGGAATATAAATTAGTACAGCCACTATGGAAATCAGTATGGAGATTTCTCAAAAAATGAAAAATAGAACTACTATATGACCCAGCAATTCCACTGCTGGGTGTATATACAAAAGAAAGAAAATCAGTATATTGAAGATATATGTGCACTCCAAAGTTTATTGCAGCACTATTCATAATAGCCAAGATACAGAATCAACTTAAAAGTCCAGTAATGGATGAATGGATAAATAAAATGTGGTATATATACACAATGGAATATTATTCAGCCATAAAAAATGAAGTCCTGTCAATTGCAGCAGCATGGATGGAATTGGAATTATGTTAAGTGAAATAAGCTAGGAACAGAAAGACAAATATCACATGTTCTCACTCATAGGTGGGAGCTAAAAAAGTAATCTACTGGAAGTAGATAATAGAATGGTGGTTACCAGAGGCTGGGAAGGGTAGGAGTAAAAATAGAGGTTGGTTAATGAGTATAAAAATACAGCTAGATAGAAAGGATAAGTTCTAATCTTTAATAACACAGTAGAGGTACTATAACTAACAATAATTCATTACATATTTCAAAATAGCTAGAAGAGAAGCTTTGAAATGCTTCCAACACAAAGAAATGACAATTGTTGGAGGTGACTGAGGATCCCAGTTATCCTGATTTGATCACTACACATTGGATGTGTATATCAAAAATAGCACATGTAACCCATAAATATGTATAACTATTATGTATCAATAAAAAGTTTTACAATGGCTTTGTGTAACATACTGTACTATTTATTAAGTGTTATGTATTAAACTAACACTGTTAGTAAACTAACACTGTGTTATGTAATATAATATTGCTTATATTAAAATATTAGTATCCTATTAATAATATATTGAAACATTTTCATTCTCCTTATGGACAAAAAACAGACTGAGAAAGCTGCTCAGTTCTTGCCAGTGCCCTCTACAGATATACCCCAGGAGAATAATGGAAAGTAAAGTTCCTCCCAGAAGTTAGAAGCAAAACTATGGAGAACAATGGGCTGGAAAGTTACTCCCAAATCTTGAAGAGTCATTTCTCTCTCGATCAAGTACTAAATAGGTTATTCCTTTATACACTGAGTCAGATCTGCCCAATTTACACCAGATTTTCAATTTTATGGGGTCTGTGGTCCTCAATGCATGTTTTGTTAAATCAGACTGGTTAGTGGGGGAGGTGTAGGACCAAATCGTTCCATTACTTGAATTGCTTGAGTTGGAATCTCATCATGTTTAACATTAAGGGGAAAATTTTCCCCAAGATTTTACTACAGAAAAATAGAAAATTGTTTTTGAGGTATTGTAGGTTTTATAATTGAGGGCAATTTTTGAATCAATAAGTAATAATGTTCAAGGATTGTAAGAACCAAAATCATGCCTTCTATTCAGTCTCTAAAATAATAATTGCAAAAATCTCTGTTCACGCACCCCAATGACAATATATCTGAATTAAGAAAGAAGGATGATTTTTCATGTTTTACCATCTATTTTCTGGTTTTCCCTGCATAGAACCAGATAACATAAAATATTATTCTGACATTAAGTTCAAAGAAAAATAAACAAAAGTGAAGATCATTTTAGGAGTGAGGCAAAGGGCTGCTTGTATTTTAAACACAGAAGACAGAGCAGGATTAAAGAGGGTTATAACAATGATTATTTTTATGGATGTGTGAAGTTTGTGCATCCAAATAGTGGTATGAAAGAGTTTACTTATTATAGAGATGAAGTTTCAATTGATATTTTAAAATTTAGAAATAGATTTGGGATAAATCATCATAAATGATAATTCAGGCCATAGTAATAAATAAGATCTCCTATTAACAGTGTTTTATAAAAGAAGATATTAGGGCAAGAAACATATTTATTAAAGGTATAGGCTAATATAAGAGAAGCCTACAAAATAGTTTGAGAAGTAGATGTCAAAGTATGCTGTCATAGAAACCAAGGAAATAGAATTTAAAGAAACAAGGAAAATTAACAACGTGCGATACTACTGACAGTTAAAGGAAGATGAAACTGCCAGTGATCCATCATATTTAATAACAAGGAAATCCCTGGTGATCCTGATGAAGGCAGTTTCCTTCAAGTGGTGGAATTAACATCAGACTATGGACAGCTGAAAAATTGTTGGCAGTTGAAGAGTGATTGTAGATTTTTAAAAAATATTTTTAAATAATTTTGCCTGGTATTGGTAAAGAGTTGAAGAAAGTAATTGTAGATTTCTAAAACAATACTATCTGACAGAGGAAAAACTAAAAAAACAAAATAGAAGAAATAATGTTATCAAGTAATACCATTCTTTTCATTTATTCTTTTACACAAGACAGATTTTACATATTGATGGAAAGGACATATAGAAAAGAAGAGACTGATGAGAGAGGATACTTATTTTATAAGGACATCTGTTAGGTTGACAAGGTTAGCACATAGTGCATGATAAACATTAAAGTAGAATAACTGGTGTGGGTGTGGATATAAATGCAGGTTTGCTGACCAGACATTGAAGGAGTTCCCTTCTCTAAGTCCTTGCTCTCTATGAAGTACAGGTGAGGCATTTGTGAAGAACAAGGGCAGCTGCATTAATGCTTGGGGACAGTAGATCTTATTTAGAACAGCCATTGTAGAGTATAAATAGAAGACATGAAAGGAAAATCTGGGGATTTTCTGACATCATGGAGGACTCACTTTAGTATAATGAGCATGAATGTTAGTGACAATGTGATGGCAGGACTATCCCCAGTAGTACTAAGCAGCTTGGATGTAGCCCTGAGAACATTAGATGGATCTAGGGTTGTTGCTTTGTCAGACAAGTGAAACAGGAAGCCAATGGGGAAAAATTCAATAGTTTTGGCCAGAGCATGATTTAAATGATAAATAATTTACCATAAGGGAAAAAAGTGAAAATAGTTTTTCTGTATAGAAAGCAAGCAGATTTCACACAAACAGCTTTTATTGCAAGAAAGGAAAAAAAAGGTAAAAAAAAAATAAAAATAGAAAGCAAGTAGAAGAATCAAAGGAATGGAGACCTCCACTATTTAGAAGAAGAAACAGATAAAAAAGAAGAAGGAGGAGGAGAAAGTGGAGGAGAAGGAAGAGGAGGAGGAGGTATACAAGAAGAGAAAACATCAGTGGTAGCACAAATAATTGCAAAGTTCCACTCTCACAAATCTAAGACTTCAAATATATACTTCCTGGATAGTACGGCAAATCCACGCCAATAGTTAAATTAAAATGGTTATGAATTGTTATCTTACTAGGTACATGAAAGAAGTAAAAACCCAATCTCCTTAGAGAAACATATTTTAAGACTCATAGATATTTTTCCTTTGTAGTGGGATTGCTAGGTCAAATGATAGGTCTACTTTTAGTTCTTTGAGGAACCTCAATACTATTTTCCATAGAGGTTGTATGAGCTTTCAATCCCACCAACAGGGTGTAAGTGTTCCTTTCTCTCCATATGCACATCAGCATCTATTATCTTGGGACTTTTTGATAAAAGCCATTCTCACTAGAGTTAGGTGATATCTCATTGTGGTTTTGATTTGCATTTCTCTGATGATTAGTGACATTGAGCATTTTTTCATGTTTATTGGCCATTAGTCTATCTTCTTTTGAAAAGTGTCTGTTCATGTCTTTTGTCCACGTTTTAATGGGGTTGTTCAATTTTTTCTTTCTTATTTTCTTGAGTTCTTTGTAGATTCTGGTTATTAGCCCTTTATTATATGTATAGCATGTGAATATTTTCTTCCATTCTGCAGGTTGTCTATTTGCTCTTTGATTGTGTCCTTGGCTGTGCAGAAGTCATTTTATCAAAAAGACACTTGCACTTGAATGTTTATTGCAGCACAATTCACAATCATAAGATGTAGATCAACCCAAGTGCCCATCAATTCATGAGTAGGTTAATAAAATGTAATATATGTACACCATGGAGTACTATTCAGCCATAAAAAATGAGTATGTTTTGTAAAAATCTGCTTGGAACTGGAGACCATTCTCCTAAATGAAGTATCTCAAGAATGGAAAAGAAAAAAAAAAAGAAACACGTGTACTCACTATTAACATGAAACTAACTGGTCAACACTCGTGTGTACAGATGGAAGTTAAACTCAATGAAAATCAAGCAGGTGGGAAGGGGCAGGAGAGGATGGGTAAAATCATACCTGATGGGTATAATATATGCTATCTGGGTGATGGGCACACTTATAAGTTTCTCTCAAGCAGTACAAAAGCAATCCATGTAACCAAAACATTTGTACCCCTCTAATATTCTGAAATAAAAAATTAAAAAGTAAATTAAGTAAAGACTCATACGATTCCTACAAATAAAGTCCAAATTAACACGAATTCAGAATAAAAAGCACAAGAAAAATAACACATCATGAACAAGAATCATCAGTAACACGAATAGCAAATTCAGATTTATAACCGCCCCATATATTGACATTTTCAGACACATAATGTAACAATAAAGAAATAAATGAGGAAATTGAAAATAGGAACAAAAAACAACTGAGTATGCAAAATGACAAATAAGTATGATGGTTGAAAGAACAAATAGAATTTCTCAAAATAAGAAGTATAATCACTGAAGCTAAGAACCCAAAGAATAGGTTAACATAGAATATATATTTATGAAGGAGAACTTCAAATTGGAGCATAAATCTGAAGAAATTACTGCTAAACCACTTATAAAGAGATGAGAGAAAACATGAAGGACAAGTAATATGAGAAAGGTAAACAGAAAATATCTAATATGTAATCTCCAAAAATATTTAAAAAGAAGAGCAAAAATGGAGGACTCATCCAACCTGATTTCAAAATTTATAAAGATACAGTTATCAGGAAACTGTAGTATTCACAAAAGTTAGATGTGTAAATCAATGGATAAGAATAAAATTAAGACATAGACTAATACATATATGGATAATTTATTTTCAAAAAATGTGTAAACGTTACTGAATGGAGAATGAATAGTCTGTACAGCAAATTGAATTGGAACAATGGCATTGCAAAAAAAAAAGAACTTCAATTCATACCTCATGCAATGTAAAAAAAATGAACTTGAAATGTTTCACAGAGTTAAATTTAAATCCTGAAGCTATAAAACTTCCAACAGAATATGTAGAATAAAATAATTGTTACTTTGGATTAAGCCAAAAAAATCCACTAAAAATGATAAATTTTACTTCATCAAAATTAAGAACTTCTATTTTTCAAGAGACACTTTAAAAATTGAAAAGACAAAACAAAGGCGAGGAGAAAATATTTGTAAATCACATATCTGATAAAAGACCTGTATAAACTCTTCAAAGTCAATAATAAAACACACAACTTAATAAAGAATGGATAAAAAATCTGAAGAAATATTCCAACAAGTATAGATTATAAATAAATACAAGATAAATTACTTAATCTCATAGTAAGCTACCACTATATTCTATTAAAATGGAAAAAAATAAAGCAATTTGATAATGTCAGTTGTTGGAAAGGATCTGGAACAACAGCACTTTTTATAAATTGCTAATTGGATTGCAAAATTTTTCAGCTGATTTTAAAAATAGTTTGGCATTTTCTTTAAAAGCTAAGCATGGACTCACCTTATAACCCAGAAATATAGCTTTTAGATATTTACCCAATAGAAAAAAAACATTGTGTTCACACAAATCTTCACATAAATATTTTTATAACCATAACAAACTGGAAACTATATATTCTTCAAGTGGTAAGTGGATAAACGAACTGTGATATATTCACATAGTGAAATACTATTCAGTAATAAAAAAACAAAGGTAACTACTGTAAATGACAGCATGGATGATCCTCCAATGCATTACGCTAATTTAAAGAAGCCAGATTAAAAGGCTAGATACTATGAGATTACAATTGCATGACATTCTTTAAAGCAAAAATGAAGAAAAATTGTTGCCAGGGATTGGAGATTATCTGCATCCTGAGGGCCACATGTGGCCTTTTGGATCCTTGAATGTATCCAAATTTTACATAACAAATCCTTTTAATAAAGCAATTTGTTCTGTGAAGTTTGAATTTGGTCTAGAAGCCACACTTGGGGATCTGGAGGACCACATCACATGTGGCCTTGAGGCTGTGGGGTTCCCCACTCCAAAAGATAGTTAACATAAATTATCAACGATAAAAAAAAAAAACCTTGAGAACAGAAAAAATTTTTCACAACAAAATGATAAAAATTATAAAGTTATATCCTAGAGAACAAGCTGTAAGCATAAATTACTTCTGTAGGCCACATTATAATGGAGTTGGAGGAGCTGATATATTTAATGTGTCTTTAAGGTAAAGATGTATTTAAAATGTTTGTATTAACTATGCTATAAAGAGGGAAATGGTTAATGTTTAATATTTTCTTCGGATTAAATATTCCAGTAAGTGAAAGTCATTACTAATTTATTTCATTTAAAAAAAAAAAAGGCTTATGGATTTCAATTTATGCTAAAATTGAAGTAACCACAAAGGATATTTGGAAAAGGTTATGACTGACTGAGACAGAGATGATAGAAACAAACATTAATAGATTGTCTATGATGTACCAGACCCTGCTTGACAAATATTAAGGTTACCTTTACTACAATGTTTGGATAAGGGATATGGCAAAGCCACCAAGATTATTACCAAATCCATTTCCTTTCAAGCATAACGCTAAACTATGTGCTCTAGCCCTTTGACATCTAGCTGGTGCCAAATGAATAGTTCTCCTCAAACAAAGGTAAGTGAAATGATCTGGGTCACTTCTATTTTACAGTGGAGAGATGTGCCTGCCTTCTTTATCTTCACTCTGTTTGCCCTTCTTCATGCTGGATGAGGTTAGAAAAAACTTAAAGTCATATATTAAAGTTCAGTGGAATGACTGCAAAGATAGAATGCCCCCACCTGACTCCGCCCTTCTCTCTCTCTCCTTTGTCTCCTTCTCTCTTTCACACACACACACACACACACACACACACACACACACACACACACACAGTCAACCTGCAATAGACGTTGATATAAGCAAGAGATAAACTTTTATTTCTAAATAAGTCACCGAATCTTCTGGCTTTATCTGGGAGGTAGGATTGTTTACCTTATCTTATAGAAGGAAACTAAAGTTCTATGAATCTCAGTAATCAGCAATTTGAGTAATGTTAACTATTGGGTTATTGAATTATAACCTTTGTGGTCAGTTAAATAATAATCTATAGAACAGGTGATTTACTGAGAAACTCTTATGGAGAAGAATCGTTGACAATCTTTCTTGTTATGTAAAAAAGCTCATTAATCAATGCTTTATTTTCATGTGTAAATTCCACTAACAACAAGAAAAGGGGTAATTATTAAACTGTAAGAGATTATTAAAGGCCTATTCATAAAGTGTTTCCAAAAGGTCACTTAGATAAATCCTGCACATGATGAATAAAGCACAAATATCTTTCGTGATCTAAATGTGATTGACCTTTACAATGGCAACAAAAATCTTGACAGAAGTATTACTATTTTTAAGTAACTATAAGATTATGCAGCATTTGCATAAACTGATATTTTTACATTAGAGTAATACATCTGACCTCGTTAGTTTTTGTATTTCAAGTCATTGATGAATTTATGTTTTATGTTTTTTAAAAAAAATTACTTGTTTAATGAGCTGTAAATTGATGAATCTTTGCTAAACTAAAACTTAGAAAATAAGGAAATTAATTTCATTTTCTTATGTTATATTATGAATTTAAAGTTGTCCAATGTCACCCAGAACTCTAGTGTAAGCAAGAAAACTGAGGAGGTCAGATGTTATCCATTTGAATGTTTAAAAATATTACTTTCAAAATTAAAATATGTTGCCATAGGCTCTTGCAGAATTTTTCAAAATAATAAATGAAACTTTTTTGAAATCCTGATAGATTTGTACTATTTTTGCTTTGTATTTCCTTATAATGTTAATTGGAAAAACAGTTTTTCTAGAGTTAATTGTCTGTACTTCACTCTCTCACCAAGTTGCTGGAAAAATGTAGAGAGCTTACTGTTTAATTCCAAAGCAAATTTTATGCTATGATTTCTGGGCTTAACAAGATTGAGACTGGAAAGAACAGACAAAGCCTTCAGAATTTCCTTAAGAAATCTAAACCTGTCTCTTCTTTAACCTAAGTGTCTGGAAATGAGCACAATGATTTTGAGAGAGGAAAAGTGCTACATATGTTTTCCTAGCAGAATGCTAAGTCGTTTGGATATTTGCAGTTCTAGAGAATAAGTTACTTGAAGCTGAAGCCCAATGTCCTGGGAATAAGAGCTGTCTCTTGAAGATTGTTTTTGAACTTGTCCCTTCATGGTTACAAGTTGTCTTCATGAAGCTCAAAGCTTCATCCTCTTGGGGAATGGGGAAGGAAAACTAGAAGCAGAAAAGAGAGTGTAATAGTTCTTCCTCTCTATTTTTAAGAATTATTAAATCTTTACAAGAATGTTCACAACAGATGGCCGATAATAGCTAATTGATCAGAATTTGGTCACTTGTCAATCTTAACCTAATCACCAGCAATTAAAGTAGGATTAACATTACATGACTAACTTAAACTGACACAGGTTCATCCCTGAAGTTTGGAAGTTGCCAATCTTTCTCAAAGTTCACAGATACCTAAAACCAAATGCAAGTGCTATTCCCTTAAGAAAAAAGAAAAAGAATGACTGTAACGCAGCAGCCAGCATTGCCTAACACAGTATATAATCAAAATTGTCTGAATAGATCATTCGGAATTTTGGAGGATATTGTATATTCCACTTTCTTTTTTTTTTTATTTCAGAATATTACGGGGGTACAAATGCTTTGGGTACATAAATTGCCTTTGCATAGCATAAATGAAAGCTACAGGTGTGCCCATCCCCGAGACAGTGTGCACCACACCGCTTAGGTGTGAGTTTACCCATCTCCTTCTCCCCCTCCCACCTTCCTGACACCTGCTGAATATTATTACTTCCACATGCGCACATAAGTGTTGATCAATTAGTACCAATTTAATGGTGAGTACATGTGGTGCTTGTTTTTCCATTCTTGTGATACTTCACTTAGGATGGTCTCCAGCTTTGTCCAGGATACTACAAGATGTAGTTCACCATTTTTGTTATGCCTGAGTAGTACTCCATGGTACACATATACCATGCTTTATTAATCCACTCATGTATTGATGAGCACTTGGGTTGTTTCCACATCTTTACAATTATGAATTGTGCTGCTATAAACATTGAAGTGCAGATGTCTTTTTTATAGAAGGTCTTTTGTTCCTTTGGGTAAATATCCTGTAGTGGGACTGCTGGATCAAATGGTAGTTCTACTTTTAGTTCTTTGAGGTATCTCCATACTACTTTCCATAGAGGTTGTACTAGTTTGCAGTCCCACCAGCAGTGTATGAGTGTTCCTGTCTCTCCACATTCATGCCAACATTTGTTGTTTTGGGACTTTTTGATAAAAGTCATTCCACGGGAGTTAATTGATAAATCACTGTGGTTTTGATTTGCATTTCCCTGATGATTAGAGATGTTGAGCATTTTTTCATATGTTCGTTGTCTTCTTTTGAAAAGTTTCTGTTCATGTTCTTTGTCACTTTCTTAATTTAGGTTTTCTTTATTTTTCAAAGGACAATTAACCATCCAAAAGGCCCGTTGCATTGGGGCAAAACAGATATTAGATGAATAAAGAATTGGATTTCTCATTGAATTGATTCAGGAGCAGCCTAATTCAGAATACTTAGAGTTTTTTTGTTTTTTGTGTTTTTTTGGCCTATTTTCCCCATGCTCAGATAGAATAATTCTTTAAAATTATTACTAGTAAGGTTAGAGAAAAATGTATATTATAAATATCCTAAATAAAGTCTAGTTATATAAAATTCAAAATGCTCAGGATATAATTCAAAATTACTCACATATGTAGAAATAGGAGAATTTCAAATTGCATGGGAAAAGGTAGTCTAAGGGAAGTCTAAGGGCATGGTGCTGGCATCTTGGAAGGGAGCATGGTAGAAGACATAAGGTGGTAGTGAGCACATAAGAAAGAAAGAAAATGGGGACTGAGCATCTCCTGTTTTATCAGGAGCCCATTCCCACAATTACTAACTTACTCCTCCCACTCCTGTGTGTTAAAGGCATAATCACCGCTTAAAGGTCCCACCTGCCAATACTCTTACTATGGTAATTAAATTTCCAACACCTGAACTTTAGGGGGCATAATCAAACTATAGCAGGTATGCAAATCAGATATTTCTTCCCTGGTGATCCTTTCAAGAACAAAGCCACTCCAAAGTGCTGATATTCCAAATTTTAAAACTGAACTCATTAGGAGTCAATGTATTTATTGATTTTATTTCTACAAGTCTGACAGTGAAAGAGTACAAGTTAACTCCAACGTAGACAATCTAAAATACAGTAGCAGATCCGTCTTATGCAATTGATGAATTCTTCATCTTACAATCAGAACAACTTTCTAAAATGTCATTATTTGCTGTTGGGCTTAATGTTTTGTGCTTAATGTTGTGGTTGATATTTAGGAACAAGGTTTTAAAAATACATTAGTTTTTCAAGTTCCTTTTTGGCTTATTAGACCCTTCATTATTTATTTCTGGGCCTCCTCTCTCTCTATTTCACCCTTCTGTTTTTTTCCTTATAATTTTCTTGAAATCATCTTAATTACTCAAAATGCATCATTTTTCTTGGGCCATTTAATATGATAACACATTAGTCAGAAACCTGACTAGAATCAGAAGAGAACATTCAAAGCGGTATTTTAAGCAAGTTTAACAAAAAGAATTTATAGAGGTGGGGCTACAAAACTGAAAAAAAAAGACTCTGATGCCCAGCAATAGTGGGAAATGACCACCATGTGTAGTCCTGAAAGGGTAGGGAAAGAGACAGATTCTGGAACCCAGTGAAGTCCATTTCCTTGAGACTCAGGCCCAGACAGAAGCTATGACTTGGTGAGAAGATTGCAGGAACTGCTGGATTGTGAACCAAATGGCACAAAGCAAAGGAAATAAATATCTAACCTCTTTCTCCTCCTGCCAGAGACTCCCATGAATTGAAGCCAAATGGAGTGTCTAGATAACAGGTCCTCTTGTTTAAAGAGAAGGGCAGTAAAGGATGGGAAGTAGATCTGGGGGTACAAAAAGAGGTACATAAATTTACCTCTTAGCAATCATTCTATCTTTTTGATTGGTTGAAAAAAACTGTGCCTTCAATACAGTGAAACACAAGTCCTCAGTTGTCTTGTCTTCATTGAGTTTCCATAGTTTTCCACCAATAGTATTACCAAGCATGGAACTACTAAGTGGCAATTCAGTCAAGACTCATTCCAGACCTGGTTCTTCCTTGCTCTCATTTGCTACCATCAGTGGTAGTTAGGATCACTGTCTCCCTTCTCCTTGGTTCGGTGCAATGAGGAGTAAAATATTGCCAGAGCCAGACGGCTCTAATTTTCAATTTACTGGAACCAACTATTTGCCTTCATAGAAGAATTTTTCTCTTAATCACCCAAGCTTCAAGTATATTGAGCCTGGGATTGTAAAAAACGTCCCTAAGTTTATTGTTATCATCATCATCATCATCATTATTATTTTAGCAATAATTGTAAGGGAGCCGTTTCTACTTCTACCTTTTGGCCCTGCATCTCAATAATATCACTATGTGGGAAATGGCATTACATATTGACCAGTGGTTTAAGGCAGTGGTCTCCAACCTTTTGGGCACCAGGGACCAGTTTCATAGAAGACAATTTTCCCATGGATTAGGGGGATTGGGGGAGAGGATGGTTTTGGATGATTCAAATGTATCACATTTATTGTGCAACCAAACCTATCTGCTAATGATAATCTGTATTTGCAGCCACTCCCCAACACTAGCATCACTGCCTCAGCTCCACCTCAGATCATCAGGCATTACATTCTCATAAGAATCACGCAACCTAGATCTCTCACATGCACAGTTAAAAGTAGGGTTCATGCTCCTATGAGAATCTAATACTGCTACTGATCTGACAGGAGGTGGAGCTTATGCGGTGATGCCAGCAATGGAGAGCAGCTGTAAATACAGGTGAAGCTTCACTTGCTCACCTGCCGCTCACCTCCTACTGTGTGGCCCCATTCCTAACAAGCCAGAGACCAGTACCAGTGGGTCCTCAGCCTGGGGCTTAGATACCACGGGTTTAAGGCATAAAATGTACCTTATAGCACAGCACTCCAGCCTCGTAGGATGTTTTCTCTAAGCATACACTACAACTAAGACTTCACCATTCTCATCATTCTATCATGCTAGGAGCTTTAGAGTAGAGGGCACATGGTAAGACAACTGAATACATTGAGTATAAACCCATAGATGTACTTCTTTCGTATAAAATACTAATATATCCTTTAGTCAAAGACAACGTGTGGTGAAGGCTCATACATTCTGTAAGTCCACAAATAGTGGTTATAGAATAAGTACTGAGGCATAACAGGTAAATTCATACACCAATATGTCTATTTCCTTGAGTACAACCTCTGCCCCTTCCAAGATGGAAGCCATTCTATGAAATCATCAATCTGCCACTTGGTGGCATGTTACCTCCCTTCAGCCCAGTGAATAATGTCATACAAGGCTTAGGGTTGGCCCCTTCTATGGCCATAGATGATCTGTACAGTCTGTGTCCATTATGAATTGTTCACCCTCATGCCTCTTTCCTAAACTGCCTTGCCAACAATCTTCTAATTCTGTTTAAGACTATGACCATTGTAGAACATTTTTTCAACTATTCTGTTCAAACGACACAACCAGATACATATTCTTAAAGTCACAAGGCAAGACAACGCATATTCTAGTTTTTCACCTTCTTTCTCGTCTCTTCCTCCATTCTTATGGCCTACATATGTGTCTACCCTCAGGTTCCAAAAACAACACAATTTTGTGGAAACTTGACAAAATATCTATTTATTATATCAAAAACTGTTCTGATATGAATAGCAAAATCATCTTCTCATTCTATTTTACTATGTGGAAACATGATTGAATCACTGGAGGAAAATGTTAGTCAAATTTTCAGAAGATGTTTTACCCAGAATGTCCCTGACATTAATTGCAATGTTTCTTTGTCATGCAGCTACATCTGCTATATTCTGATCTCATCATAGCGGTGGATGGAGTGTGGCAAAATTTGTATGTGTTTAGCTGATTAAAATTTGCTGTAACGATTCAGGCAATATGGGCTGTACACATTGATTTATGAATTTATCTGCACTTGGAAAATGTGACATTTGCTGTGTAAACCCCTAAGGGTTGGGAACCAGAATTTCTGTGGGTGAACACTAATGCATAACTTTGCCTGTGGAACCAAATTACACTCACAGAGATGAAGAGTTTTGCTTTCCTTTTCAGTCAATCTTTCAGTGATGAAATTAGAAAACTATTTAAAATGAACTTGTCCTATTATATAACATAATCAGTAAAACTGGATGTGGATTAAAAATATAATGCTAACAGTTCTTTACATTTGCTTATCTTTAATATAAATATATGACCTTACTAATTACATAATTTTTTACTGTGGGATTAAATAATCTTGTTAGTTTTTATCATTGCTACTGAAAACACAGTTAGATTGACAGGAAGACCTTCATTAGAGATTTGAAATCTGACATTTTATTTTGTAGGCAAGAAAAGAAGGAGGTGTACTTCTTCTTTTTCATCTCTAGGCGTAAATTAAACATTTTGAAATTTAAAGAGCTCAGAATGTAAAGTTTTGGTACAGTCATCTAATTTTTATTTTTTATGAGGTTTTTCCCCTGGTTAACAGCAGTAAAATGTTATTATAATTTAGTCTTTGGTAGGACATATTTGCATTCTAACTCAGAACAGTTTTGTTATGCTAATTCTGAAATTAAAAATGGTTATGATAAATGAATGAATCAATACAAAAACTACTAAATATCTGAAATGGCAAAGGTGATCAAAGCTGCCAAAATGGTATGGTGATGTAGTGTGATTGCATTCTCAATGTATATGTTAAGTCAGTGGTCCCCAACCTTTTTGGTACCAGGGACTGGTTTCATAGAAGGCAACTTTTTTCATGGACTGTGGTGGGGAGGAGGGATAGTTTCAGAAGGATTCAAGTGCATTACATTTATTGTGCAGTCAAACCTCTCTGTTAATGATACTCTGTATTTGCAGCCACTCCCCAATGCTAGCATCACTGCCTCAGCTCCATCCTCAGATCAGATCATCAGGCATTAGATTCTCATAAGGAGAGAGCAACCTAGATCCCTCACATGTGCAGTTTACAGTAGGGTTCATGCTCTTATGAGAATCTAATGTTGCTGCTGGTCTGACAGGAGGAAGAGCTTATGCAGTGATGCCAGCAATGGGGAGTGGCTGTAAATACAGATGACATTTTGTTGTGTTGCCCACTCTTCGCCTCCTGCTGTGTGGCCTAGTTCCTAACAGGCCATGGACTAGAACTGTTCTGAAGCTCAGGGATTGGGGACTGCAGTGTTAAGTGATTTCATGAAATTATAAATGAAACATCTAATTGATCACATCTAAAACCAGGCACGTTATGCTATTTTCCATGCTATTATCTAATTGTATGCATTTTTAAGCTGTGGCAATGAATATTTTGAAATATATCTTTCTAATATACTGACTTTATTTAGTAGGTGATAAGAAACAAAGCCTAATGAAAAACATAATTTTTTTCAGTGTTTGCTGCTTAAGTTCATACAAGTTTTAAAAATAGATTTCCATAATAAGAAAATATGAGGATAACAGTAAAATATTTGGCTATGTATGGTTTATTTGATTTATTTTTATTGCTATCAAATTGTTCTAAAAAATAGGTGTAGGAAAAAACCAATAGGCATCATATCTAGGTTTTTTTAAATCTCCTTAAATAAATGTAAGGCTCACCCATACATTCCTTATATCATCCCTATCCTGTGTTATGCTTTGGAATGACCTCATAACTCATGTTCATGTTTTTTTTTTTATTCAGAGTATACCTCAACTCTAGCCTATTTCCTGAAACACTGCAATCATTGATGGTTGCTAGCTTTATTTACGTAAATACTACTGATATGTCTGAAGTCTAGACTCTCCAGAAACTTTTGACATTGAATGTTTTTGCATGAGGCCAAATGTTTCTCTGACATTTAAAATGTCATGTTTCTCATCCACCTACTCTTTGTTAGAGACTCCCAGTGGGTTTATAGGTCCATGCAAAAGAATTATCTCCACATCAGCCAGTACATTCAATTCTATAATATCAAACATAATCTTTATAGCACTCTTGGTAAGGGTGTTCTAAAGTATTATGCAGTCTGTTTGTCAAATCAGTTCACTGTCAGAAATAGTCAGGATCTTGATCTCGTTCCTTTTGTCAACATCCTCACAAAGGGGAACTTATCTGAGATAAGATAATGATAACTGCATGTGCTCAGATGATCATGGGCCTTGACAAATAAATGGAAATGTGATTTTTGGAAGTTAAACTAAATAATGAACTATGAACAGGACCTAAAGGTCTAGACACACATTCTTTTCTGTGTGTATTAGCATTTATAAAATAGTACTTTGTCTTATTTAGTATATTTTTCTGAGTAGCTAAAAGCAATTTTAAATTTATTCACTACCTGACTTTTTACTCATTTCCATCCTTCCCATAGCACAAATTGGGTGATATACCAGAATCATATATTCTATATGACAGAATCATATATTCTGGGTACTATAATATATACTGTTTTGTATTTTACATTCTAAATACAGTTTGTATATTATTAATTTTATACATGATTACCTGATTTTTAATTTTAAATAAATTCTTGAAGACTGGAAGAATGAAAGACTATTACTGTACATTTTTTTGCATTATTTTTTCAGTTTCTCTACCCAGTGTCCACTTCTTTGACAAAGATTATCTTCTTTTCCATCTCATAAATTATTTCAATTTCCCAATCCTTCTGAAAATACTGTGTTCAAAATTTTAACTCTTGTACTTACTACAATGTCAAATTTCATTGTCCATTAAGCAGAAGTAGCAAGTAATAGGACAACTGAATGAGGCACAAAGAAGACAGGTGAGTCTTCAGTGGAAAAGCTGACAAAAAGTGATGTGAGTGTCTTATTATATCTGCATCTAAAGAGGCCTAGACAGTTTCTGATATTGAAGGGGATGTACAAAGAACCTTTTCCCGATCACAGACTGCTTTATAAATTTTCACCAAACTTAGCAAAAAAAAAAAAAAAAAAAAAGAATGAAATCTACAGGAAATAAGCCATTACAAACACCTGCCATTAATTCAGGAAACACTACTTACTACATAAATAAGAATGTTGCGACAGAGAGGAGATACTGAAGACAGGGTGGTATCAGTCACATCATCCTTTATTTTGGTGCCACCCTAGAAATGCCTTGGAGCTATCTCATGCCAACTTGAGAACAGCTGGTTCTCTATACTTGTTAAAATATACCACATGCAGTTGCCTGAAGTCATGAAAGTTTACTTAGATTCTGTGATAAGCAGTACTGGCTGCCAATCTCATGAGCATATTTCATGTAGATGATAACTTTGAGTTAAATAGCTCTACACTTTTGCACCACTTCATTTTGGTAGGAAACATATGGACTGAGAAGTGGCCAAAAGTTGTATCAGGTACAGTGTACGTACATTTCAAAATCCTGTATGAAGCAATTTCAAATTACGTCTCAGTGTCATGCAGTTCAAGGGTATGAAAATAGTATCAAGGACCATCTGTATGTATCTAGACTTTCTATAACAGATTATATTCTTGTTAGCTTAAATCTCAAGTTAGCCTCAAGAATTTTAATATATTCTCATATGTCTATTAAGATTAAAATGTTACAGTGAAATAAAAACTAAAAAAAAGACAAAAATTTGAATTTAAATGACAAGCCTGAAATTAGAAACTCATCACCTTGTCTTTCATAAGTCATATTTGTCTCATCGAGGAGAGCTGAAAATTTCAGAGTCAGCTATGATTATGCCCTTCCTGCTGTCACTCAGTTGAAGTCACTGTTACGTGGTAAATGTATTATGGACTTTAAGTCAGACTAGTTGTTGATATGTGTGAATGAACCCAATTTCTGCTCTATCTTAAGACATATTTAGAATTAAGTACCAAAGTAGGCCAAAGGACACAGGTGGTTTGGGGACTTAGAAACAGATTCATCCCCTGAGGCAGTGAAGGGACTGGCAGGACAGTCCCCTCTGTAGCACTGTGGGAAGCCCAAGGTGCTGACATAACACAGTATTGGAGTGTTGTCAGGGTGGAAGTTGGCAGCTGGTATGGGTAAATCTGTTAAAAGTTGAGATGAAATGTTGAGAGGCAACAAGCAGGCAGAGCCCTGCAATGGGAAGTCCAGGGGATGCAAGACTAGATTATAGAAGCAGGAAAACAGACTGTCAAAGGTATTCTGTTAGGTGATAGCAAGGCCTCATTCTTGATTGGGATGCTGAGGAAAGGTGTCATGTATGGTAGGGAGACTGGCAAAACAAAGACTGGATTCTAGACCGTTATGCCTTTTGTCAAGACAGATTGTCAAGACAGAAATTCATACACAGAGAAATAGAGAAAAATTGTAATGCAAAGCCATACATGGATTAATTATCTGACAAGATAGCTTCATGCCAATGGCAGTTGTCACTCTGCCTTGTATTAAACATAGTCCTTTATGATAAATATAGTCCCTTATGTTTATCAGGTCCAAATTTCCCTAGAAACTGAGATAGAGCTATGTAAGGGGAAGAGGGAAAACCTGGAATTTGAAGGATTTTATAAAGGTCTAAATTGTCCTCAGGGACAAAACGGATAAGATAATGCTCCAACTTAACCTTACATAATTGTGAGAATTTCAACATTTTAATGTGTTCCACATGTGATTCTTCACTCACATTGTCTTGTGGTAAAGACTGCTAGATTTTTAAAAATTTTTTAGGATATATCAGATATTAAACTGATGGGAACAGATACTACGCTCAATCTTAGCCAAAAGACCGAGAGGCGATGGATGTTCATCAATGTCTATTTTCCCCTTCTTCTGAGTTTATCAGTACACTGAGTTTCCATTCCCTGCTCTGCAGTTTTGTGTATTGGCAATGGAACCGGTGAAGAAGTGACATGTGCCACTTGGGCATAAAGAATTTAAGAAACATATACTCCTCCTCCAGGATCTGTCTCCTACCATTAGGAGCATGTGGATGGTAACCAGATTCTAAGAGGTAGTGGGTGGAAGGAGCCTACGCCTCTGAATCACTGTATGTAAAGCAGCCACATACCCACAGTAAACCATGGATATGTGCTCAAGAAAGAAACTTCTACTTCTTCTGATGCACATTTGTATCTGTAAGAGTGGCTTCGGCACACTTAAATCAGGCTCTCCATAGCTTACACTCGAACTTTAATACAATTTTCTGTTAATACAATTTAATACAATTTTCTGTTATTGCTTTTCTATTCTATTTTTCCAAAGTATAATATCTTCTATTATCACTGCTCACTACACCAGCTTTCTCTTCACTAAATTGAAGCTCTTTACTACTCAGTCTCATAATCCCTACTGATCATTGCTGTATTTTATATTATTTTGTATTGGTTTACTTATTATTTTGTGTTTTCTGCTCTATTTTATTTATACGTGTAAAAAATTGAAATGATATTTGACTTTTAATGAGTCATGTATTCATGTGTTATCACTTCATTATTAATGAAGCTATATATGTGAGTAGATATAGAAATATCTGTCTATATGAATGTATCTCAAGGAAGATAAATATTACATTAATGATGGTGTTAATGATATATTTTCAACCATAACTGAAATTTATTGGGTGTGGCTATGACTCTGCCCTTTTCTTCAGGAATTATTTAATACATTTTCAGATAATATGCCTCCTCTACACTCCTTACAAATGAAAAGATAAACATACAAATGAAAACAGTCATTTTTATTCAGTTATTCTTCATGATGCTGATCACCATTTATTCAAAATGCCCTTTTTAAATGTTCTAATTTTTACTTCAACTTTCAAAAATATTTATAAAACTCAAGAGGAAAAGGAAGGAAGATGTATTTTCTCGTGGTCTTCCCTTTTCATTGTATTTTCTTCCTTCTTGGTATTCCAAAGTTTCTTTTTCATCATTTTCTTTCTCTTGAGAGAAATTCCTTTAACTGTTTTTTTGGTAGTTTTTATTCTTTAAATTTTATTTCAATAGATTTGGGGGCACTTTTTTTGTTGTTGTTACATGGATGAACTGTTGAGTGGTGAAATCTGGGCTTTTAGTGTACCCATCACCTACATAGTATACATTGTATTCAATAGATGATAATTTTTCATTCCTCACCCCCTTTCCATTCTCTCTTCTGAATCTCCAATATCCATTATACCACCCTGTGTGACCAGGCATACCAACAGCTTAGCACTCACTTATACGTGAAAACATGTGGTATTTGTTTTTCTGATCCTGAGATACTTCACCTAGAATAATGGCCTCTGGTTCCATCCAACTTGTTGCAAAAGACAAAAAATTCTTTTATTTAGTTTTCTTCTGATATTATTTAAAATATACCTTTGCCAGTTATCAAATTAAAGAATTCCTTAAAAAAATATTCTACAAGATACATACTTAGTTTCTTAGTGGTTTAGGAAGCAGAATGCTAATTATTGCTTACAAGTATTTTATATCACAGACATCACTTCCAGCTCACCTGTATATGAGACTGGAAAAGCCTTCATTTAGAAAACATTCAACTTTGACAGCACATGTCTTATAACCTGAAGATATGCAATAGGAAACATATCGTTTCAGGACTCGAAGCAATAAATATCTTAAAGTATTGAATACATGCATAAGTTGTCAAATGCCTGTTCCTTTCTAATCAAAGAGACATTTAAACAGTGATATCTGAGACAGATGTCCAAAGGACACTATGATGATCTCTCCTACTATGGCTCTAATCTCATTCTCTCTAGTAAATATCATAAAATCATTGTATCTTGACTATATTTCTTTAACTCCAAGGAGACATGTTTCTACAGAAATATAATTATATATCCTCGAATGTTATTGGCAATTGATACAAGAAATGGCCACGTAAAACCTATTTTTATTATCTATGTAATTGCTCCTGAGGATATTGCAAAACATCCTTTACAGAGAAATCAATGTCACAAATTCACTTAGCAATTTGGAAAAAAACATTTACTCCCTACAGATAATGAGGCCTGCCTGGGTAACTTACATTTCTAGTTTTCCTTGATTTGCCAGTGTTCTCAGCATACATTATTTATTAATTATAAAAATGTGACATATATTGAGAATTCTGATTCAGTGTTTTTGTTTGTATTGCTAATATTATTTTACTATATTGAATTTTTATAATTTCATGATTTTGTTTCTGTATTATATATTTTCCAATCTTACAGTATAGATTTTCAAATGATTAACAATATTTATAAATTTATCAGCATCTTAGAAAATATTAAAGGATTGAAATATTTATGATGGAGAAATATTAATACATTGATATATAATATAGATTTATACAGACAGATATAGATACAATTGAACACAATTATATAAATACAGTAATGTGTCCCTTAAGAATAGATACACAATATGAGAAGTACATTTTTAGGTGATTTCATTGTTGTGCAAATGTCATAGAGTGTACTTACACAATCCTAGATGGTACAGCCTACTACACGCCTAGATTGTATGGCATAGCTTATTGGTCCTATGCTACAAATCTGTGTAGCATGTTACTGTACTGAGTACTGCAGGCGATTGTAACACAGTGAGTGGTAAGTATCTGTGTCTAAACATACCTAAACAGAGAAAAGGTACAGTAAAAATGTGCTATAAAAGATCCAAAAAATGGTACACTTGTATTGGTACACTTGTATCATGAATTAACCTCATAGGACTGGAAGTTGTTCTGCATGAGGCAGTGAGTGGTGAGTGAATATGAAAGCCTAGGACATTATGGTACACTACTGTACACTTTATAAGCATTGTAAACTTAGGCTACAATAAATTTATAAAAATATTTTTTTCAATCCTCAATTAAGGTAGGCTTACTGTAACTTCTTTATTTTATAAACTTTTAAACTTTTTGGACTGTTTGACTCTTGTAATAAGATCTAGCTTTTCTTTCTATCTTTATTCCATAAGCTGTTATTCTATTCTTATTTTTTTAACTTTTGAATTTTTTTTTGTTGAAAACCCAGACACAAACACACATATTAGCCTAGGGCTACACAGGATCAGTACCATCCATATCACTGTCTTCCACCTCCACATCTTGTCTCACTGGAAAATATGCAGGGGCAGTAACACACATGACATTGTCATCTCCTACAATACCAGTGTATTCTGGAATACCTCCTGAAAGACCTACTGAGAATGTTTTTAACTTAACTTTATTTTTGTAAGT